>OX421457.1:7315572-7360572 GCA_949126865.1 Montipora capitata | reverse complement strand
CCGAGCATGCGCTTGCAAGTACTACAGGACTCTCTCTTTTCCCGCCTGGGTTCCAGGCCCATTTTCAGGGCGGGGTAAGAGGGAGTCCCGGAACAGGACTAGGTTTTCGTTTGAAGGCCGGAGGCCGGACGTTTCGTCCCGTTGTTTCTCATTCCATGTCCGGTACCTTGATGCCAATATTTGAGGAGTTTGTTTTATATTTATTTTCATAATTTTTTGACTTACATTTTAAATAAAATTTGAGTGAACTCCAGCCTAAACTGGGAAATTGACGCCTTGCTGTGCCAAAAAATGTCACGTCCAGTGCTTTCAGAAATATGTCCGCTACTTTACAAGACTATCGAAAACCCTGAGACGAGCCTGTCAGATTACAAGACGCGCTGCCTGGCTCGCGTGAGCGAAACAAACATGGATAATTGCAATTCACTGGTATGAACCGGCCAGACAAGCAGCTCTTTCCCTTCCGGGCCCAACAATTTTACACACCGATCTGCTTATTTTGAAAACCTGCTCTTTTCACATGTTCCAAGTTTTCTTTTGATATTAGGTTAAGGTTAAAACTGCGAGTATGTTAAAAGAGTTGTACAACTCTACGCAGGCGAAACGTTCTAAGATCTTTCAAAACCTTCTTTCAATCGCCAAATTCATGCAAAAATATCTAGTCACCCCAATTTTCATCGTTCACATCTCTTCTTGTTCGTGCGCTGTATTATGTTCTTCAGTTTTTACAGGTTCAGGAAAATATTTATAATTTGTGCCAGTATTAAACTTTTCAGAGATGTCTGGAAATCCTGAGCTCAGTTTCAAGTGCTTGCCACCTTCTTTTTCGTTAATAGACTATTTTCCCAATCGCATAATTAAGCTTAGAGCCTGGTATTCACTAGCTTATGCTAGTGAAAACGAAAGTCAACACAAGCATCAAATTCACCCACGGCATCCGCAATTTTCTTCATATGCTCAGACACGGGGAATCTAAAACGAGTACTTTAATTGGCCGGACGTAGCAAATTTCCTTGTACTTATGCTGCGTTTCGTTTTCACACGACGCATGCGAATCCAAGTATAAGCGCAAGCACAAGGAAAAGGAAAAATTTTAATTCTGGTGCTTATGCTTGTCTCAACCTCGTTTTCACGGTGAAATAAGCGCTCTTATGCTTGCGCTTCCGTCCCTAGTAAAAACCAGGCTTAAGTCTTGTACAGCGTTGGATAAGAGAAGATCGCGATCAGTCAAAATTGATTAAATAGTATTTATGAAATTCAAGTAGACTTCTGAAATACTGATAAGCCATGTTAAAATAAAACACTTTCTACGTCAATTCAAATTTTCTTTTTAATCTAATCTCGAATGAAGAGTGCTTGTCCTTAATTGGAGAAAGGTGTATCCAGCTTAACACATCACTGCACAACCTTGATCCCAGGGCTTTTCCGTCACGTGGAGGAGGAAGCGCCCTCGGAACGAGGTTGATTACTGCCTACAATAGCTACCTTAAAAACACTGAGAACAAATTGTAAGCAAACACTTAATTCACAGAAAAGATAACAAAACAAAATACCTCCAAAATTATCCAATTGAAACTAAAATTTTTCTTTTTTCAGTGGACTTTTTCCCGTTTTTCGCTTGCTTTTCGACAGGGTAATTGCAGATTTCTAGGACGTAGCTCTTTCCACTGGAAAGTATGAAGGAATCTTGGCTTTCTTTGCATTTTGTTTCATTAACATACGAGTTTGCACAGATGGCATCAATCATGCTATTTAAAATTTGACTTCAAATGCTAAAAGAACTTGTTGAACTATAATTAAAACCTCCAAAACCCTTTGGCTTTAATAATGAGCCAGTTATTAGCCATCAAAAACTGATAACTTCTTGGGTGACAAAGGCGCTACTGATCCCATAATATTCTTTGTAAAATTTCGAATTTTCAAAGCATTATCTCTCCGATCTTTTTTGAGCTTTTTTCTGTTGCACTTTCAATATTCATTAGTTTATTCTCAACTGACTGATTAGAAAACGTTAGCCGTATGCTAATAAGGCAAAAAGATATCACATCTTAATGGAAAACAGAAATGCGGCTGTTTTCCGCGTCGGCTACTATGAGACTGCCACCACTGTTTATAGCAACGTAACAAGGAAAGCCATTTACAAAATACTGTCCATCAATTTTACTCAAAAACTTGCCGCTCAGGGTGAAGAGTTGCAGCTTATGGTTACCTTCATCACACACAATGAGTCGATTGTACTTGTCAATAACGAGTCCATTAGGACCATTATTAAACTGGCCATCATTGGAACCCTTACAGCCAATGTCTTGTAAATACACTCCTGTTTTGTCAAATACCTTGACACAAGCAGCAGAGTAATAAGAAACAAAGAATTTGTCCTGGTTATAAATAGCGCATTCTGGGGATTTATCACAGTCTGGGGCACTGAAGGACTGGAGCAAGACATTCCCGTCAGGGCAGAGGACCTTGATTTTCTTGTCCCCATAGTCAGTTATGATTATACGACCATCACTCGCAATGGAAAGGTGACCAGGTCTTTCAAGATGTTTATCATTGAAGTGTTTGATAAAGTGACATTCCTTACTGAACAGACAAAGCATATTGTCGCTTCCCGGAACTAAAGTCAGCAGGTCACCAGAATCTGTAAATGCCACAGAGAAAGGCATACCATCAAGTCTTATCTCCCTTCGAGACTTTCCTTCAGAGCTCAACAGTTGAATTCTTTTATTCCGCCCATCTGCAACAGCAATCGTTCCCGTTTTCTCACTCACATCAATATCGAAAATGTCATCAAATTCACCTCGTCCCTTCCCTTCTGAACCAAACTGAAAGGCAAATTGATATTGATGCTGATGAACCTGCACAATCCAAGGACTACCAGTCAGCGGCTCTCCATTCACAATGATCTCCACTCTGTGTTGTCCGGCATCTTGTGGTGTGTATGTCACTGTGTATTTGCCGTCTTTGGTGTCTTTAATGTCTGTTTTTAGTTGCTCACCTTCTGGAGTCAATATGTCGACTTTGATTTTATCATCTTGTCGATAACATTGAAATCCTTCTGAATCCTTTGTAACAATGACGAAATACGTCTCCTTCCTTTCTTTTACTTCCTTGCTGTCTTGACCTTCAGCTAAGCACTTTGAGGGATCAGTCTTGGCGACAACAACTCGATCCGTAAGATCCAATTTCTTTTCCACCAAGTAATGTATATGTGGCGACATGTAAAGATCGGGATTTCTTACATTTAACAGTTCATTACAACGTCCGAGGATGGCGTGATTTGTTTGTAGAATTTCGACGCTGAAGTTTCTTTCTAAGATACTCTGACAGCGTTCGAAGCAGCTTTTCAGCTGGGTGGCAACCAGCTCGAAGTTTTCCAGTCGCGTTGCGTGATGTTTTTGTTCCGCTTCATAAATTTCACGAAACTTGTCCTTCATTTTCCCCTCGTGTTCTCGCAAATCACGGATCAATTTTTCCACAGTGTCTGTCAGTTTCTTTTCCTCGTTCAAAATTTCAATTTTGTTTTTGTTTCTTAGGTCAGTTTGTTTCTTAATTTCACTCTCATATCTGACTATTTCCGCTTTCACTTTGGCCACAGTGTCGGCAATTTGCATCTTTTGTTCTTGTGCAGCTTTCTGAGTGTCTGTCTTAGAGTGTCGATCATGACTCACTACAGTACATTTGTGGCATATTAGAACTTTACAGTCTTCGCAGTAAAATTCGAGGGGTTGATCTTCATGATATTGCTGTGAACACATCACGGGTCTGTGGATCAACTCTTGCACATCTTGCGCTTGCAGTTTGTCCATCAAGACATTGTGATGACCCCTTGAGGCCTTCAAGCTTTGGTGAGCTTCAAAACAAGCTGCGCACAGAAAATTCTGGCACACGAAACAGTAACATGCTGCCGTGTTGTTTTCGTCACAATATTTGCATCTTTGAGACTGTACGCTGCCATCTTCTAGAGCCAGAGCATCCACCAATCGGTTGAGATGAAACGATGACGGCAAATTCTCGAAGGTGACTGTTTCCGGAATTTGGAATGAAGTCTGGCAAACCGGACATTTGATTGTCGCTTTTAGCTGTCTCCTTGCGAAGTTTGCATGTCTGTCGAGACACTCCAGGCAGAATGAGTGAAGACATGGTAACGTCTTGGGATTTTTGACAGTCTCTATGCACAAGGGGCATTCTGCTTCCTTTTTGAAAATCTTGAAAAGCTGTTGAACATCCATGATGAAGCCAAGCAACGCCAAATGGGGGCGTGTGAAATAGTGACGTCACTGAAATCCTGGGACTCTGTGAAGTCAAGTGGATAACCCCGCTACTTTCCGCTTGAGTGTCACGGAGTCTTTTTATGTCACATTCTAATGCACTTCATAACGAATTAACACCCATTTTTTGCTGAAAACTAGGGTCCGTGCAGAAAATGGTCGGACGAACCACTGAAAATGGAAGGACATTTTCCGATTGTAGCAATGGACCTAAATGACGGTCCTCTCTTCCTTATTCTCCCACTGGGTGGTTTTCCTAAACCATTATGGAAGACGCAATAGTTCCGATGTTTTGCTTAGATTCTGAGGGGTGAGGAAGACATCGTTTGAAAATCATCAGTTAGGACTGCTTTTGACCGTTCAAAAGAGTCTCTACGACTTCTGTATGAACAAAATTTTGAAAACAAAACGCGGGAAAATGCCTGTAAATCAATGTTTCGTGTAAAGCAAATATTTCCACATAGAGGAAAAAAAATTGAACGTGTTTGCTCAGTTCTTGGTTTTCACGTCACCCAAAGAAAAATCAAAATAGCTTACCATTCAATAAATTAAATCAAGAAATTGAGATATTGTAGAAGGGTAATAAATAAACAGCATGGCAAAGTTTTACGGTTATGCAATATTCCAAACTCGAGTTATTTGGCAAAGGGTACCACTCAAAATCATAATGTTTAGTATGGATCAGTATGTTTTTGCATCCTGGCAGATGTTTCTTCCTGAGTTGACGTTTCGCACCCGGTCTGTAATTCAGCCTGTTTCTGCTAGTGTAACAAGAAAGGATTGCATTTTTCCAAACGTTTACCGTGTAGTACTTATATTTGAACAGAATTAACTGATTAGAGTGTAATTTGAAGTGCTAAGTTGTTACCCCATATGAACCATGTGAGCGTTAGCCCTACTGATGGAAATGCCGGCCCACACTAGGAAAGAGAAAACCTCTGACCAGGGTGGGAATTGAACTCACGACCTTCGGGTTAGATCACCGCTGCTCTACCGACTGAGTTACAAGGTCAGACGGGAGCAGGCCTGACGGGTGGTTGGTCCGTAATTTCTTGCCAAGCTACAAGTCGCCTTGTTATAAGGGCTTTAAGACTCAATCGCATTTGTACGAAAGGAATTATTGTTAACAAAAACGAAAGCCAACAACTTTCCCACTCGCGAAACAAGCGCATTGAAAGAGGTTTATGCAGGCAGCACAGTAACATCAGAGAAGACGCTTTATAAGTTGGCGCCTTATGACTGAGCTACTTTATTATTCCTGTTTTCGCTTATTCCTACTTTGCGGTTGCTCCTACGTATAAAATAAGCACGAGCAAAAGGAAAGGATAACAAAACTTTGGTGGGCACGGCGCTAAATTTTACATTGAAAGGCTAATCTTTATTTCCTTTTTTTGTTTTACCAGGAGGAAACACTGGATAATCTTGCTTACTTGATGCCTGGCCTGGGATAACTGATATATAATAGATATGTTACTTAAGATACTAAAACCACGAAGTATTGACATTCATTGGACACTTTTCATCTCAAGAAAATTAGTTAAGAGATACAATTTTAACATTGTCCTTACTGACAAATCAGACCTGATTTTAGAGTGAATAAGATGTACAAAACAATAGGCACCAGTTATAAGAATTTTGAATGAAATAATGTCATTTTAGGTGTTCTTATTTCCCGATTTATCAGAGAGAAAGTGCAGCAAAACGTAAAAACTACTACCGGTGAAGGCTATGCTTTATAGCAAGCACCATAGCATATGTACAGAGTGTATCGTATAAACAGCATTGCTTATCTTTTGAATGCATTGATTTTGTTTCAGTGACACTTGGCAAGGCACCCCCTCCCCCCTCGATTTCCCCTACGTCCCCCGTTTCAGTTCCCCACGTCCGCCCTTTTCCAGGTTAAAAGTAAAATTAAGGAGCTTAAAAAACGACGACGGCTACGGCTACGAAAACGCCACAAAACAAGAATATTTGATTGGTTAAAAGAGGAAAAATAATCGTGCTGCACGTGCTGCACGCATTTTATCTCGTATTTTTGTGATCCTCTGCATAAACAACAACGTGAAATCACCAATTTTCTGGTTTTAACAACAGCGTAAGGCAACAATTGAGAACCTTTCATTTACGGTGCTTCTAAAGGGACATCTCTTTCTTCTCTCCTTTTTCGCGAGAGACAAGTAGTTGTTTACCATTTACAAGCAGAAACCGGTTGGTACAAGGTTTGCTCAAATGGTAAGCAAAAATCTCCCGAATGGGAAATTTAGTTGGCATCGGCGTGTACCATTTACAAACAGCGTTCAAGGTTACCGAGAGAGTCTGGAGGGAGGCAAAATCATGGGGGTATGCAAATGGTAAACACGTAATCCGTTTGGAAATTCCGTTTGGGAATTTTGGACTAACTTTCAAGAAATCCCGTTTTCTCCGGAAATTTTCCGTTTAAGAAGACTAAAATAGGCTTATCATTTACATTCCAACCGAAATTTCCGGATTTTTGTGGTAAATGGTAAACAACCAACCCTAACCCTAACCCTAGCCCAAAGCCCTCAATTTGGCTAACCCTACGCCCAACTGGGCCTAAAAGTTGGTTTTTAGGCCAAGGGTTACCCAAATCAAGCGTTTTGGGTTACTTTCTTCGTTTTCGGGTCTTAGGGTCTAAGTGGTCTTTGGGTTTTTATTTTTTTTCAAGACACCCAAAAAAACAAAGAGCAGCGAAAAAAAAAGGCAGCAAAGTAATTGGAGTGAGTGGCGAAAGAAAAAGTGAGCTTTGGGAAAAAATGCTCGGAGGAAAAAAAAGTGACGGGCGGAAAAATAAAGGAGCGAAGGACAAAGTCATGATTAAAAGAAGAGTACGGTGCTTCTAAAGGGAAGACATCTATTTCTTCTCTCCTGTTTCGTAAGAAACAAGAGTCTCTACTTACTTTTTTTCACCTTGATTTTGTCCGCCGCTCACTTTTTTTTTGTCTGCCGCCCACTTTTTTTTCGCCGCTCATTTTTTTCCGCTGTAGTTCTTTTGCTGCCCACCTTTTTTTTGCTGCTCATTTTTTTTCCGCCGCTCATTTTTTTCTGTCGGTCAATTTAATTCTTTTATTTGCTGCTCCCTTTTTCTGAACAGACGTAGAAAATGGTGAGCAGCGGGAAAAAAGGGGTCTTGCAAACAAAAGACCCTTAAAAGCCCTAAGACCCCAAGACTCGAAAACGATGGACCCGTAGCCTAACTACAATACTCGTCAAAAATCTTGAAACACTTGTGTCTGTTTCCCCTTCCCAATGTTGATTTAGGTATCACAGTGGTCTCAGTGCTTCAAAACACCCGTGGCTCAACATTGGGGAGGGAGAAGGCACATTTCCGGGGGGAAAACAGTGTGAAGTAGAAATCTCAGGATTTTTCCAGAAAATTCGAGAGAAACGGTGTCTGTTTCAACGATTTGTGACGAGTATTGTAGGCCTAGAAGTTGGTCTTTAGGCCTACGGTTAATAGGATGAGCAGCGAGAAAAGAACGTGGTTGTCTTGAAAACAAAGACCCCTAAGACTACAGCGCTTTTAAAGAGACATGTATTTCTTCTCTTCTTTTTCGTAAGAGACAAGTGTCTCTTCTCTCTTTTTTTAATCGTGATTTTGTCCCCCGCTCCTTTTCTCTGCCTCTCACTTTTTCCCCCCGTACTTTTTTCTTTTGCTGCCCACCTTGTTTCCTGCTCATATTTTTTCTGCCGCTCATTCTTTTCTGCCACCCAAGTAATTTTTTTAATTTGTAAATCACTTTTTTTTGAACAGACGTAAAAGATTGTGAGCAGCGGACAAAATCAATATTAAGATTAACTTAGATCCCCTAAGACACCTAAGACTCTAAGACTCGAAAACGAAGTAAGTAACCCAAAACCCTCAATTTGGTTAACCCTACGCCTAACTAGGCCTAAAAGTTGGTGTTTAGGCCTAAGGAGGGGTTAGCCAAATAAAGGGGTTTGGGTTATTTTCTTCGTTTTCGAGTCTTAGGGTTTTAGTTAGTCTTAATCTTGATTTCGTCTTTGTTTTTAAGACACCCGAGAAAAGGTGAGCAGCAAAAAAAAGTGGGCAGCAAAAAAAAAAAAAAAAAAAAATTTGAGTGAGCGGAGAAAGGAAAAGTGAGGTTAAGGAAAAAATGAGCGGCAGAAAAAACGGAGCGGCGGACAAAATAAACATTGAAAAAAGAGAGATGAGACACTTGTCTCTTACAAAAAGGGAGAGAAAAAATAGATTTCCCTTTAAAAGCACCGTAGGCCATGGACGTTTTTGTGTGTACAGTATCCCGCTTTCCCCAGACCGAAAGTGCCACATGGTAATTCCATGGATATACATAAAAAAGAACAAAAAAGAACAAAAGAACTTCCCATGACAGTTCCTGAACTAACTAAAAAGTACGGTTTATCTGCTCCCTGAGGTGGCTTGGCCAATCATAACGCAGAACTAATTTGCAAGGTCAGAAAACTCATATCTAATTATATTTTACAAAAATTTTAGTTTCTAAAGAAACTGTGGTGCTGCGAGAGATTGAAACAGAAATTTATTTTATCAAACGAGTTGATAAAAGTCGAATGGCCACCATGAAGGTGGCCATTCTACCCTGAGGGGAATGGCCACCGTGAAGGTGGCCAGGGTACCCTGAGGGGAGTCTTTTACTGTGTAACCGCATCCCCAAGTGTAACATGAAACCTGAGCTGAGCCCAACCCAAGCCATTTACCCTACGGAAGGCCATAAACCGTCAAGGTGTGTGTAACCACAGCTATTCTATCTTTTTGTTCTGAAACCGTTCGTATGGATATAGTTTTAGGATAATTCGCCCACAGTTTACTTCGTGAACGAGATGGCATAATTGCGAAGGAGCTAATTGGGATTGCGTAAAATTTAAGTTTTATATTTTAAGGTGACGTTAACGTTGACGTCGCCGTGGCAGATCTCCTGTGCCTAAACTGTGACAATTATGTCAAATACTGATTAAGTAAATACTAAGATAGAGATAACCAAATATCATCTAATACCCCATTCACACCAAAAAGACATGTTTAATTAAAGTGGGTTTTAGAAAATGAAAATCGGTCGCAGAAAAATATGGGACGGGCTTTTACTTCAGATTCAGGTGAGTATCGATACATGCGTTGATCGGTGCTAAATTTGTAGTTGAGACCGTCTTTAACCAAACAAGTTGAAAACATGGTAAAGGTTTGGTGTGAATGGGGCATTAACAAGTTTATCTTTTGAATGTTCAACATCCTTATAGCGATGTTTCTCGTAAGGTCACCCATTGTTATTAATTATGAAAACCAGAAGCTAATATTAGGCCACTTCGGAAAATACCATAATAGTCTTTGTTTACCGCCCCCCCCCCCCCCCCCCCCATTTTTGCATATAAGCATAGTTTTTGTTTTCTCTTGGGACCATTGTAAGTCCCAAGAGAAACTGGGGACAATGCTTATGCAAAATTTGAGGGGACAAACAAAGAGTATTATGGTATTTTCCGAAGTGGCCTATTGACTGTTGAAACAATGACTTCTTTCGTTCCGTGGTTGGCAAATTTGAATACCGTCCTTTTCATCTAAGCGTGGACACACGACGGAAAAACATGTTCTTTGAAGTTTGAGTTTGGCAGCCCTTAACATAAGCAAACTTTTGCGTGCGATAGTTTGACTGAACGTATTTGAAGGATACTTTATCAGATCAGGCCATTCTAGGAAAACTTGCATAAACATCCCTCAAAGTTCGAAGGATTGAACACAAAACTTGTTATGTTTGCAACAAGTTTAAGCATGTTTTCCACGTGACGCGTCCACGCTTAGGTGAAAACGACGGTATCAAAAGAAACGTGACGTCAATGTTTGTAAACAAGAAATATCGCAATAGCCTTTTTTCAGTAGTGTACCAGATCTCCTAAGCTGTTATTGTTTGGTATTGTAAGCAGCTTCTATTGTTTTAAGTCTAAGTCATTGTTTCAATTGTTTGTCTTTTGTTTTTGGCTAGGGTGGCCAGCCAATCACATTATACGTTACGAGAGCTGCTACATCACCCCTTTTTTCTCTGAGAGTCTAACGTCATCCTGGCGTTGACTCGTTCCCAGTCGTCTCCCCTTACGCCCTGCTCACGCCGGCGGGCACGTGAGCAGGGTTTTCGTTTGAGGCCGGACATTTCGTCCAGTCGTTTTCCATTCCATGTCCGGAACGTTTTTAAAATTTCCTGGGCGAGCATGCGCCCTGGTAGCTCTCCTCTTCGGCGCTTGCAAGGCGCCTTGCCGCACCAAAAGATGTCACTTCCGGTCCTTTCAGAAATATGTCCGCTACTTTACAAAACTGTCGAAAACCCTGAGACGAGCCTGTCAGATTTCAATGCGCGCTGCCTGGCTCGCTTGAGCAAAACAAAAATGGATAATTGCAATTCGCTGGTATGTACCAGACAAGCAGCTCTTTTCTTTCCGGGCCCAACAATTTTAACACTGATCTGCTTATTTTGAAAATCCAGTCTTTTCACAGGTTCCAAGTTTTCTTTTGATCTTACGTTAACGTTAAAATTGTGTGTATGTTGAAAGACTTGTAGAACTGAACGTTGGCGAAACGATCTAAGATCTTTTAAAAGATTATTTCAATCGCCATATTCATGCAAAAATACCTCATCCCGATTTTCATGGTTCACATCTCTTGTTGTTGGTGCGCTGTTTTATGTTCTTCAGTTTTTGCAGGTTCAGGAAGATATTTATAATTTGTGCCCGTACTAAACCTTTCACAGATGTCTGGAAATCCTGAGCACAGTTTCAGGTGCTTGCCATCTTGTTTTTTGTTAGTAGAATATTTTCCCAATATCATAATGCATTACGTTCTGGCGGATTCTTTACAGAAAAACAATAGAACTTATTCAGTTGCTCTTGGGACTGTATCATGCTTTCGTTAACCAAAATGAACTGTATCATAGGGTTTGCGAAAACATCGACTGTAATAAGCTAAAAGCCTGGTTTTCACTAGCGATGCAAGCACAAGGGCAAGCGTAAGTAGCTTGTAGCGAAAACGAACGTCGACATAAGCATCAAATTTAACCACTGCATCCTCCATTTTGTTCAAATGCTCAGACGCGGGGAATCTGGAACCAGTGCTTTAATTGGCGTAGCAAATTTCCTTGTATTTATGCTGCGTTTCGTTTTCACACGACGCAAGCGAATGCAAGAATAAGCGCAAACACAAGGAAAAGGAAAATTTTGATTTTGGTGCTTGGGCTTATGCTTGCGTCAACCACGTTTTCACGGTGAAATAAGGGCACTTATGATTGCGCTTGAGTCCCAAGGGAAAACCAGGCTTTAATCTCGTACAGCGTTGGATAAGGGAAGATTGTGATCAGTCAAATTTGATTAAAGAGTATTTAAGAAATTCAAGCAGACTTCTGCGCGACTGATAAGCCATGTTAAAATGAAAGCACTTTCTACGTCAATTCAAATTTTTCCTTTTAATCTAATCTCGACTGAAAAGTGCTTCTCTTTAATTGGAGAAAGGTGTAACCAGCTTAACACATCACTGCACAACCTTGTTCCCAGGACATTTCCCTCACTTGGAGGGGGAGGCGCCCTCGGAACGAGGTTGATTACTGCCTACAACAGCTACCTTTAAAACACTGAGATCAAATTGTAAGCAAACACTTAATTCACAGAAAAGATAACTAAACAAAATACCTCCAAAATTATCCATTTAAAACTTTTTTATTTTCTCAGTGGACTTTTCCCCGTTTTTCTCTTGCTTTCCGACAGGGTAGTTGCAGATTCTAGTGCGTAGCTCTTTTCATCGGAAAGGTATAAGGGAATCTTGGCTTTCTTTACATTTTGTTTCATTAACGTATGAGTTTGCACAGATGGCATCAATCATGCTATTTAAAAATTGACTTCAAATGGTAAAGTAACTTGTTAAACTTTAGTTAAACCTCCAATTTAAGCCTTTTATCTCTGATAACGAGCCAGTTATTCGCCATCATAAACTGATAAATTCTTGGGTGACAAAGACGCTACTGATCCCATAATATTTTTTGTAAAATTTCGAATTTTCAAAGCACCATTGTTTAGAGCTTATGCAACGCACTTTAAATATTCATTTCTTTATTCTCGGCTGCCTGATTAGAAAACGTTAGCCTTATGCTAATAAAGCAAAAATATATCACATCTTAATAGAAAACGGAAATGCGGCTGTTTTTCGCCTCGGCTACTATGAGACTGCCACCACTGTTTATAGCAACACAAGAAGGAAAGCCATTTTCGAAATACTGTCCATCAATTTTACTTAAAAACTTGCCGCTCAGGGTGAAGAGTTGCAGCCTATGATTCCCTGAATCACACACAATAAGTCGGTTGTACTTGTCAATAACGAGTCCATCAGGACGATTAAACTGGCCATCATTGGACCCCTTACAGCCAATGTCATGTAAATACACTCCTGTTTTGTCAAATACCTTGACACAATTAGCAAGGAGATAAGAAACAAAGAATTTGTTCTGGTGATAAATAGCGCAATCTGGGAATTTATCACGGTCTGGGGCACTGAAGGATTGGAGCAAGTCATTCCCATCAGGGAGGACCTTGATTTTCTTCTCCGACCAGTCAGTTATGATTATACGACCATCACTCGCAATGGAAAGGCGAACTGGTTTATCAAGATGTTTATCACTGATGTGTTTGATGAAGTGACCCTCCTCACTGAACACACGAAGCTTGTTGTCGCATCTCGGAACTAAAGTCAGCAGGTCGCCAGAGTCTGTAAATGCCACCGAAAAAGGTCTACCATCAATTTTTATCTCCCTTCGAAACTTTCCTTCAGAGCTCAACAGTTGAATTCTGTTATTCCCGCTATCTGCAACAGCAATCGTTCCCGTTTTATGACTCACATCAATATCAAAAATGCCATCAAATTCTCCTTGTCCCTTCCCTTTTGAACCAAACTGAAAGGCAAATTGATGTTGATGCTGATGAACCTGCACAATCCAAGGACTACCAGTCAGCGGCTGTCCATTCACAAGGATCTCTAATCTGTGTTGTCCAGCATCTTGTGGTGTGTATGTCACTGTGTATTTGCCATCTTTGGTGTCTTTAATGTCTGTTTTTAGTTGATCACCTTCTGGAGTCAATATGTTGACTTTGATTTTATCATCTTGTTGATAACATTGAAATTCTTCTGAATCCTTTGTAACAATGACAAAATATGTCTCCTTCCTTTCTTTTACTTCCTTGCTGTCTTGACCTTCAGCTAAGCACTTTGAGGGATCAGTCTTGGTGACAACAACTCGATCCATAAGATCTAATTTCTTTTCCACCAAGTAATGTACATGTGGCGACATGTAAAGATCGGGTTTTCTTACATTTAACAGTTCATTACAACGTCCGAGGATGGCGTGATTTGTTTGTAGAATTTCGACGCTGAAGTTTCTATCCAAGATACTCTGACAGCGTTCGAAGCAGCTTTTCAGCTGGGTGGCAACCAGCTCGAAGTTTTCTAGTCGCGTTGCGTGATGTTTTTGTTCCGCTTCATAAATTTCACGAAACTTGTCCTTCATTTTCCTCTCGTGTCCTCGCAAATCACGAATCAATTTTTCCACAGTGTCTGTCATTTTCTTTTCCTTGTTCAAAATTTCAACTTTGTTTTTGTTCCTGAGGTCAGTTTGTTTCTTAATTTCACTCTCATATCTTACCATTTCCGCTTTCACTTTGGCCATAGCGTCGGACATTTGCATCTTTTGTTCTTGTGCAGCTTTCTGAGTGTCTGTCTTAGAGTGTCGATCGTGACTCACTACAGTACATTTGTGGCAAATTAGAACTTTACAATCTTCGCAGTAAAATTCGAGAGGTTGATCTTCATGATATTGCTGTGAACACATCACGGGTCTGTGGATCAACTCTTGCACATCTTGCGCTTGCAGTGTGTCGATCAAAACATTGCGATGACCCCTTGAAGCCTTCAAGCGTTGGTGAGCTTGAAAACAAGATGCGCATAGAAAATCCTGGCACACAAAACAGTAACATGTTGCCGTGTTGTTCTCGTCACAACTGTTGCATCTTTGAGACTGTACGCTGCCATCTTCTAGAGCCAGAACATCCACCAATCGGTTGAGATGAAACGATGACGGCAAATTCTCGAAGGTGTCTGTTTCGGGAATTTGCAATGAAGTCTGGCAAACCGGACATTTGATTGTCGCTTTTAGCTGTCTCCTCTCGAAGTTTGCATGTCTGTCGAGACACTCCAGGCAGAATGAGTGAAGACATGGTAATGTCTTGGGATTTTTGACTGTCTCTATGCACAATGGGCATTCTGCTTCCTTTTTAAGAATCTTGAAAAGCTGTTGAACATCCATGATGAAGCCAAGCAACGCAAAATGAGGACGTGTGAAATAGTGACGTCACTGATATCCCTGTACTCTGTGCGGTGGAGTGGATAACCCCACTACTTTCCGCTTTGAGTGACACACAGGCTCCCCAAGCTGAAAATACGTGGTGTATGCGACAGTTTGTTTTGTTTTCTCAGAGGCTTGTGACCGGGCAGTCAACAACGGAAACTCGCAAGATGGTTTCAGCCTCAACTCTGATCGGTCCATTTGAATTTGACCGCGCGCTGGCAACACGACCGTTGTTGACTTGTGACCGGGCAGTCAACAACGGTCGTGTTGCCAGCGCGCGATCAAATTCAAATGGACCAATCAGAGTTGAGGCTGAAACCATCTTGCGAGTTTCCGTTGTTGACTGCCCGGTCACAAGCCTCTGAGGAAAGCCGAAGAGGTGAATTTTAAGGCAAAGTTTTCGTTCATCACGAGTCTTTCGGCCGCCGAAACACACGTATTTGGAGTGAAATTTATTGGGCTTTATGGAACTGTTGTTTTTATTGCGATTCGGGACTTTTCCTGTTGAGGAGAAAACGATTTGTGGAGTGAGGTCTGGCCGGCGATGGATGGAGTTACCGGCCTTCCTATTATTTCAGTAACGGCCTTCCGGATCACTTCACTAAACGGCGTCAGAATGGCTCAAAACTCGGCAAAAGAGACAAGTTGGTCACACATTTGAAGTAGGAAAACGTTATTTCAAATGAGATAGTTATTTACACAATTTTTTTACGATCGGTGATTTTCCCATACAATTCTCTATATACACAAACTGTCGCATACACCACGTATTTTCAGCTTGGGGAGCCTGTGAGTGACACGGAGTGTTTTTTATCACATTCTAATGCACTTCATCACAATCTAACACCGATTTTAAAACCCAAAATTTTAATTTGGTTAAAAACTCAGGGTGCTTACCATTAAGCCAAACAGATAATCCAGAAACCGGTCGGACGAACCGCTGAAAATGGGACGACATTTTCGATTGTAGTGATGGAACTAAATAACGGTCCTCTCTTCCTTATTCTCCCAGTCGATGGTTTTCTTAAACCATCATGGAGGACGCAATATAGTTCCGATGCTTTGCTTAGATTCTGAGGAGTGAGGAAGACATCGTTTGAGAATCATTAGTTAGGACTGCTTGTGACCTTTCAAAAGAGTCTCTACGACTGCTGTATGAACAAAATTTTGAAAAAAGAAACGCAGGAAAATGCGTGTAAATCAATGTTTCGTGTAAAGCAAATATTTCCAAATAAAGGAAAAAAAATGAACGTCCTCAGTTCTTGGTTTTCGCGCCACGCAAAGAAAAAATAAAATAGCTACCACTCAATAAATTAAGTCAAAAAAATGAGATATTGTAGAAGGGTAATATATAAACAGCGTATCAAAGTTTTCGGGTTGTGCGATCATTACAAACTCGAGTTATTCGGCAAACGGTACCACTCAAAATTATAGCGTTTAGTATTGATCAGTATGGAGACTCCATGCATGGGGACACCAAAATGGCGGCCGGAAACCAGTGGAAACATCTGGAATTTACTTTGGCTCCATCAAAACATCTTTTCTCTCTGCTAAGAACATTCGCATAGACACTTCTCTTGACATATTGGTTATTGCCAACGAGCACGCCGAGCGAAGACGCAAGGTTTGCGAGGCGGTCAGTTTAATGCCGCGCCAAGTATTGCAGCAGGCAGAAAAATTCTCGATCGTGCTGTGAAAAGTGAATGTAAGTTTAATGTAAGATTCTCTGGAGATTTTAGAGGGAACCAATGAAAGCGCGTGTTTTGATGTGATGCCACTGGATAAACTTGCGTGATGCGCGCGACTATTGATGATCTTGTCTGAAAACATGAGCATCGTGAAATTAGGGCGCCATGCCGGATTACGTGGCTGAAATTCTTTACTCCAGCTCAAACTGAAAAGCCATGTAATTTGCTTACTTTCTTTGAAACCCTGTTTAACCATAGCGATGTTTCTTGTGAGGTCAGCCATTGTTATTAATACCCCAACCAGAAGCTAATTGGCTGTTGAAACAATGCCTTCTTTTGTTCCGTGGTTGGCAAATTTGAATATCAAAAGAAACGTGATGTCAATGTTGGTAAACAAGCATTATCGCTTTAGCCTTTTGTCTTTGAGAGCCTAACGTCATCTAGCCTGTGAACGCAGACGTAATAAACGTCGTCCTGGCGTTGACTTGTTCCCAGTCGTCTCATAATAAAGGGATCATCCCGTAACGCTTTTCTCACGCCCGAGGGCACGTACAGAGACGAACAGGGTTTTCGTTTGAGCCCAGAGGCCGGAGGTTTCGTCCCGTCGTTTCCCATTCCATGTCCGGTACCTTGATGCTAATAATTGAGGAATTTGTTTCATTTTTATTATCATAATTTTTTGACTTAGTTTATAAAGAGAATTTGAGTGAACTCCAGCCTTGCCTGGGAAATTCACGCCTTGCTGTGCCAAAAAATGTCACGTCCGGTTCTTTCAGAAATATGTCCGCTGCTTTACAAAACTGTCGAAACCCCTGAGACGAGCCTGTCAGATTTCAAAACGTGCGTTGCCTGGCTCGCTTGAAAGAAACAACAATGGATAATTAACAATTATTGGACGAGGTTGAGCAAAATATCGTGATTTGTCAGTGGCGAGCAGATCAATTATTTGCCGAAGCCGGAGACACTGACAAATCACGATATTTTGCGATAACCGAGATCAATAATTGTTTTATCATTCGATCACCGAGTTTGTTTTTTGTTTTTGCTACCGGAAAGCCGTAAGCGCGCGCTGCCTTGCAGAGTCGAGTAGTCGAGTATTCGCTCTGACGAAGGGCTAACGCTCGAAACGTCAGCTTTTAGAATCTCTGTACGGTGGCCAATTTACATTTATCAACTCCGTTGATAAAACCAAATTTTTGTATACTACTTCCCCACCGACGCAGCACCACAGTTTCTTTAGAAACTACCCCTTCATTCAATGACACCAATCAATTGGTTTCCTTCTCAGCACAATTATATTTGTAGACTTCAAATTGTACTTACAGTCAAACGTTCAATAACTCTATGCATCAACAAAGCTGAAGAATTTCACAGTTTTCAAAGCGTATCAGGACACGAGAAGCTCGCCATTCTTTTTTCTGGCTTCAGCATTAAATCTCTTCGGTACATATGCATTCGCCAACTTGTCCTTCGCGTCGATGACACGAGTGACTCTTCGTCTACCTTTCTTTCCTTGAGATACTCTCGAAATACGTTGAGTGCAACTTTTGTTCCTTTTTTAGTATTCTCATTGTTCTTTCGATCAACTAAAGATGTCGAATCACTCTCTGACAGCTCGGGGAACCGATCTGCCATTTCCTCTAGAGCTCCTCAAGAGCGGGATTTCAATTGCGCATAAGCAGAATATTATTTGCAGCAAAACATTCACTGGCGAAAAATGTCTGATTGGTCGAGGCCTTGTCATGTGACTTCAATACCTCAAATCAAACATGGCTGCCATTCGGTGTGTATTAGATCTCCGTCGACAAAAAAAAGACCCGTTTTCAGGCCAGTAAAACGGACGAATGTTTGACTGCATAGTGCGTTTCTATGCCTGCGAGATTCTCTTTTAAGCCAACAGTGCTACGAGGGAAATTTCTTTAAAAGTTTCAAGGCCAACACGAATCTCGGTTGCTGTGACAGTGTTCGAGTGGAAATTCGTTTGTGGAGCTTACCAGCTAATGGATTACCATCTTGATTTCAATTCATGCGCTTATCTTTTAAAAAGTGGAATAAAAAAGATACTACTAAATTTCCAAATGGTTTCTCTTCCAACTAAATAGTTACACGATGTTTCCGCGAGGGCCCGCATCTAACAGAAAATGTTAAGATTTTCGCTTTTTTTTTTTCAAAATTAAGTTGTTAAAATTGCCATTCAAGTGGTCCATAGAAGAAAATTTATTAAGACTGAGGGGAAAATTTAGAAATGTATTTCACTCGTTCAAAAATAAATTTTAAAGTGAATTTAGCAGTAATAATAACCATGTCATAGCACCTCATATTGGGTACACTAGAAGGAAACCTTTTAGTTGCAATTATATATTGTTATAGTTGTTCCAAGCAAAATGCCAATTGTTTGCTTCCCTCCAAATTATAGAATTAAACATAGATTAGGTTAACTCTGAATAGCCATTAAACAACAACATTCTAAGTTGAGAATTTGATTCAGAAATCCAGCTTATTAGCAGGGAGAATTTTGCTGTAACATATTATTACTACTGCTAATAATATGCTTTCACCACATTGACAACAAAAATACTTAATCAGGGATTTATTTTATCTTCTAGCAATAAAACAGCAGGAGGATATAAAATTAAGTATCTTCAAAGTTTAGAAAACTTGTTAAAGGTGATTCAGTGCCACCCTCCAAAACTTTTCACAAATTTCACGCTGGCCTACTAAGTACTCTTAACCTCTCTTTGCGGGCTCTGGTTGCAACACAGCTGCTTCAATAATTTTAATCCCCTTGCATTAGATTTAACTTTTAAAAAAAACCATAACTTCATATTTCTGTAATAATCGTTCAAAGACATTGAGCAAATTAAAGCATACAAAGCTACATTTGAAAGGGGCATGCTAATCCCATGTTGCAGTTTTCTGGATAAGACTTCACAGAAATAACTCCTGTTACCTTTCCATATGTAAAGAGATCCCATGATTTATGAGTCAATTAGTCAATGAGTCAATGAGTCATGAGTCAATGAGACTCACAGTCAATATAGCAATAATTTATTGATCAAGCCTAAGCCCTCATTTCAGTGATTAGGCCTAAGCACTCTCTGAAATTTTAGCTGTCATGTTATTTGCAGGTCACGTGGTGGGCTCTCGTCCAATGAAAAGGAAGGACAAAATACATCCAATGATAATTGCAATTCGCTGGTATGAACCAGACAAGCAGCTCTTTTCCTTCCGTGCCCAACGATGATCTGCTTATTTTGAAAACCCGGTCTTTTCACATGTTCCAAGTTTTCTTTTGATAAAACTGCATGTATGTTAAAATAAAAGACTAGTAGAACTGAACGTAGCCGAAACGATCTAAGATCTTTTAAAAGCTCATTTCAATCGCCATATTCATGCAAAAATATCTAGTCACCGCGATTTTCATCGTTCACATCTCTTCTTGTTGGTGCGCTGTTTTATGTTCTTCAGTTTTCGCAGGTTCAGGAAAATATCTATAATTTGTGCCAGTATTAAACCTTTCACAGATGTCTGGAAATCCTGAGCAAAGTTTCAGGTGCTTACCATCTTGTTTTCGTTAAGAGGATATTTTCCCAATCCCCTAATGCAATACGTTCTGGGGGATTCTTTACAGAAAAACAATACAAAGTTATTTACTCTTGGGACTGTATCATGCTAGATATCCATTGTTTTCACGGTAAAATAAGAGCTCTTATTGTACAGACCCTAGTGTTTTAGTCGAATTTATACCACGCGTAAAATTTCTAAAAACTACATCTGGGACCTGAGTAGTTTATTTTCCAAGATTATCGATGACGTCATTTCCCGCCTTTGCATAGTTGTTTGTGCAAACAGTCAATGAAAAATGGCGAGCGATAGATTCGTAAAGTTCTCTGAAGCTGACGTAAAATCCTTCTCTGACAAACAAGAAAATGCTAAAACGAAGAATATAACTTCATACAACTTAAAATTATTTAAGGAGTTCCTTGCAAGTGAACAAGAAATGCGAAAATTAAAGAAATTCCTGCCGCCGAGCTGCAAGAATTTGCGATAAAGTTTGTGCTCGGTGTTAGAAAGAAAAATGGTGAGTTTAACACTCCTGTCTATAAAATAACAGAAAGATTACACATTAGCTCGAAGATATGAATTTTATTTTCTCGTGGCATCGCGTTTACGTGAAACGCGAACGGCAAAAGTGATCACGTGACCATGATTTTTCTACGTTTTCCGGCTGCCGCTTTGCTATTTCTACGTGAAAGTTGACATTTTTGCTTTTGCCGTATACGTGAAATTTTCTTCTACATACGAAGTTTTTTGCGGAAAAAAGTATATACCTTAAAACCATTTTCCGGTATGCTATAGGAGGAAAAATTAAGTTTCATAGATAGTTCATAACTGACTCCTTGCCGCAATTTTCTTCATGAACTCAGTTTTGTTTTTGCTTTTTGATGACATGTGAAACGTGCTAAAATTAGTGCACGCCGCACGTGCAGCACGATTTTTTTTTTAACTCATTAACCTCGTGTTCACTGGCGTCGCCGTTGTCAAAGGGTGGTTTTTACTGCAGTGCCACAAGCATTTGAAGACGCGTTGTTTCTGGAAAGTCAATATTTGCTCTATCGTGTCTATCTGGCTTCGAATATAAATAGTCCATGTTGTGGGCGTTGCAGGATGTTGGCGAAGAAACCTGTAACTTAGTTGATAGCAACACCATTGAAGAAAAAGTAGAAAAGGAGAGAGGGACTGTTGTACGTTCATATACTATGTCAAAACTTAAGCTTGGTAGTTTCACGTTGTTGTTTAGCAGAGCACGGAATTACAGTGGCAAAACGACTATTGTATTTGGGGGTGAAACGTGCCATGTAAAAAAAATCCTGAATTCACGATTTTGGACTGCCCAAATCCTGAATTCAAGATTTTGGAAACTTAACTCTAACTCTACGACATAACTCTATGAAAATAACTCTAACAATAGCTGTCCCCGGTGTTTTGCATCAAACACAACGAAATAGCAACATTCTTTGTGGTCAGTAAAAAATAGTTTTGTGACAAAAAATGACAAAAAAAGGAAACCTAATTAGTCTTTTCTTATGCTAACGTGCTTCATTAAGTAAACCGCGTTAACGAACTCCCAATGGTTAGCAATGAAATGGGCGTACATACAAATAAAGGGAAAAGCTTGTGCCATCATGAATTACAATGTTAAAGTCGAAATAACAAGGAGACTAATACATAATGAAATAACTCCATCCTTCACCAAAATAAAGGAACAGAAAGGAGACATTACCAGCGTTCAAATCAACCATGACAGAAACTACCTGTCTCCAAAGCAGAGAACAATGTCTCTAGAAGGAATGATCTCGACCTTCCTCGACATACACCTAAACATAATTAGTACTAACTATGACCTAAAGGAATACCACGTTTCGTTCCTTTAAAACTGGTGCCTTGTTTAGGGCTGTTTGATCGAGTTCGGTGGAGTTTGATTAAATTTTTAAGGCCATCAAACATTCGATCAAACAACTTAAAACATTTCTTTTGTTCTCGTGTTTGATGTGCGAAGTTTTGTTCGTTTGCACAGTCGTATCAAACAGGTTTGGCCTGCGCATGCGTACCACGCTTGCTCAGCCGCTTGTATCCACGTGTGGTTTACGTATTTCTGACTCATAGTTCTTTGCTTGTGGAGTTTGATCTGAGTTAAATCAAACATGTTTTAACCGTTTGGCCACTCAATTCAACATCAGCATGTTAATTTGGTCACCAAAAAATGATTGATGTTGTTTGAACGCCAAACATTTCCCGTTTGGCCAGGCCCTTAGGCAAAACGTTTGCCACAAAACAACAATACCATTGGTTTAAACAGGAAAAATAATCGTGCTGCACATGTGGCACGCATCAGTTAGCACATATCATTTGTTTGCGGTATTCTGCTTAATTAACAACGACATTTTGAGGTTTTAACGGGAGCATTCGAGGAGGTTGGCTAGCAATAGTTATTTTCATAGAGTTATGACATTAGAGTTAGAGTTAAGTTTCCAAAATCCTGAATTCAAGATTTTGGAAGGCCTAAATCCTGATTTCAGAAATACAGAAAGTATCCTAAACATGCATAAAAGCTAACCTTAGGCCTAAGGTTTGCTTTTATGAATGTTGGCAGAGGATTTTCGAAACTTAACTCAAACTCTACGACATAACTCTAGGAAAGTAACTCTAAGAATAGCTGTCCCCGCATTCGAGTGCGAATCTTTTGTTCTCTATAGGTGGTTTGCAACCAACAATTCTGCAATGTACGATTGCTTGTGGACGAACAAAAGGAGCTAATTAATGAGAGATCTTTTCTTTTTTGTCCAACAACATGGCGGCGATGACGTAACGTGAAAACCTCCTCTTCTTACTCTAAAATTCCTTGAACCAATTTTTTTTTGGATAACTTGCTGTCACAAAATTCCTTTTTCTTTAGTTCTTTGTTTCGTTAGTTCATAGTTTATTCCGCTCGTGTTAATTACTTAGTGTTAATTTCGTATCGTAGTCTACCGCAATTAGTACATTAGAGAATAGTTTGTTAGTCTATTTGTTCTTTTAAGACTCCATTGTGGAGATGCTTTTGTAACTATTGGTTCGTTAGGGTCGTGTTTTAACCATAGGTTTTTCAATAAGTGTTGATGTGGAGTGCATTGTTATGTAAAGATATAAATGTAAGTAGCGTGTTGTAAAGGCGGGTGGAAAAAGGTCAGTTGACAAGAAGACTGCTAGGAGAGGGAAAGCCGGAGAGAAGCCAAAGTGGAAAGGTGAAAGTTTAAAGAAAGTGGAAAAGAGAAACACTGCCAAGAGTCATTGGTGGGAGCCGACCGCGAAATTCCCAGACAAAACTCCTTTGTCGGCGGTGGCAAATATATTTATAGTGGAAGTTTTTGGAGGAAAAGTTCGGCGACGAAAGTGAGAGTCTTGTGGACTGACAGAAGACGTGACTACGTTTGTTGGTTTGCTGGAAGAGGTAGTGGATGGTTGCAGGATTAGCCGGTTGGACTAACAAGAACCTTGAGAAGGCACAAAGGCTGACGAAGAACGGAATTTATTGTCTGTAAATATTATAGTAAAGTATTTAGTTCATTTTGTATTGTCGTTTAAGTATATATTAGCATTAAGTAAATCTAAGTAAGATTAGTTAATTTAGAGATAGTAACTGCCGTAACTGTTTTACTTGTAGTTAACTTTTATCTTTAATTAAAGTCGTACGCGTTTACTAAAATTTATGCTGTTGCGGGTTTGTGGGAAGGGGTGTAAAATACGTTGTTTTACCCTTAGTTTTCTCTTATTTTCTTCTCGCTATCTCGCGAGACCCAGGGGATCGCGAACCGTCACACTTGCGCACATTTTTCATCATGAACGAGATCCTGCAGATGGAATAATCGCAAGATATGTTATTCACCGGCCTTGGTCGGTCCGTATTGGGAAAAACTGTGCCCGAGGTCTCGAGTATTTAGAAGGCAGGAGAAACTATTAAGAAAAACTGGAAAAGTAATGTTTTTATTTTACACATTGTCTCATCAACGTGTCAACAAATGTACAATAAAATGAATTGGTTAGGAATATTTTTACACTGTGTGAAGTTTCGCTTTCAAAAGTCAACAAACTTGGCGAAATGTAGAAGAAGCCATTTCTTTCAATTCGCAACTTCACTCTGCGCTTAGCGTAGTTGGTTACCATGACCGTGGTCGGGAGATAGGAAAATACTGCCCGCTCCCGGAACCAATCAGATTGAAGGATTCTCAGGATACCACCCGCTCACGATCAAAGAAATAAATAAAAAGACTTACGAAAGTGCAAAGTTAAATTTTGAGGTGACGTTTTCCGTTTTCAAGTTCCACAACGTTCAAACTGTGAAATGGTCTAATGACATGATATACAATTCAAAATTTGCATAATAGGATTCACCAACAAATGTTCAACTGTGCGTCACCGGTTTAAGTCTTTCATTGCACCTGAAGCTAAGCAGGTATTGTTAGAAAAATAACAGTTTCTGAGATTCTATAGAGTTCTTGTAGCGTAAGAGTTACAGTCTACTTTGTTATTCAAGATTTCTAGAAAATGTGGAGAGGAGTATTCAAAATGACGCAATCCTATGCTAGTGCCAACACCCTAGGACAATACTTTCATCAGTTGATCTTGTCAAAGGGGGCTTGGGTGCTGAATTTATCAACCTCGTTTCCGTGTCATGAGGTTGGACATGTCACGTAACACTTGTTGCGTGACATCCTAAAAACAGCATTGGCCGTTTTTATACTAGAGACGCATAATTCGTCTGGGACGAACTTGGGCAAACATTTTTTCTGCGTCTGTTAAATTCGTCTAGTATAAAGACGGCCACAAGACGCATTATGCGTCTGGACGAAGAATCTATTTTAGTGCGTCTTCGAAGACGCACTAAACTGGAAAGTTCGTCCAGACGCATTATGCGTCTAGTGCCCGTCTTTATACTAGACGAATTTAACAGACGCAGCAAAAATGTTTGCCCAAGTTCGTCCAAGACGAATTATGCGTCTCATATAGTTCGTCCCGTCTTTACACTAGACGGATAACATGAGAGACGCATAATTCGTCTGGACGGATTATGCGTCTCTAGTATGAAAACGGCCATCGAAGAGGGTGCAAGAGGGGTTTACTATGGAACTTTCCACCTGTTCGAAGAAGGAGTTATTGGTTATGGGGGCACTGTTGGAGCTTTCACGGTGTGTGACCTTTTTTGCGGTAATAAAAAAAAAAAATACTTGACGGAAGGAAAACAAAAGTATACAGCTGTCGTCTACTTAATTAATATCTTTTTATCAGATAAAAGATCTTTACTAGCTGTACATGTCCTGCTGACTGATGTGAACTTTGAAACTCCCTTGGCAGTGTCAAACACTTGTATTGAAACCACGTACTTTTCCATTTCCGTAACTGGGTTTTTTTTCCGCATTCTTATTCTCATATCTTGATAGGTTTGCATGCATTTGGTCAAAGGATTTGAAAGCTAAATTCCAATTGCTACAAATCGTCATCTTAGCTATTAGAACTATCATGATAATCACCTGGGATAATCATCACTGCATAAGCGTTTTTTTTTTTTCATTTGATTTGTCCCGTGGCTTTCTGAGCCTTTCTTATATCGATTTACCAAAACGGAATAAGATCATTTTTAAGAAACTCGATCCAAGTGAGCTAGAACAAAAGAGATCGTGCCTTGTTAATCAGTATTGTTTTAATGTAAAATATCACGACTTACTATTTTGGGATTTCATTATCTTCAGTAGTTAAATCACAAAACGCTACGCTTCGTAGCTTGCAAGCACGTGGCATATAGGGGTTTTAAATTGCGTTATGAGAGAGAAATTACAGTTCTTAAGTTTTCTGTCCTTAATTAAAGAGCGGAGGTTTATTAAAAGAATTTTCAGTGATGAGGCCAGCACGAGGTTTTCGACACACAAGAAGCCTTTGGTATGGAAAAACATAACATTATTATTCCACGTGTTGACATATGTCATTAAAAGAATGCAAATCAAACATTGAAATTAACAGAGTCCATTGCATATGTAAAGCGACTTAAAATTCGCGAAAAATCACGTTTCTGTCCTTGCAAATAAAGAAAATCAACTTTTTCATACATCATTCATTTCATTTTGCCAACGAAAACTGTGATATTGTTTCGGAAAAGTGTTGCAAATTTACAGAACCCTCCGATATATTTTGGCGGCGTATAAATAATCCTCTTAAGGTGACGTATAAATACATTACTAGAGGCGGGAAATTCGTTTAACCGACTTGTTGCAGAGAGGAGCTGTTTAAAAATGGCCGACTTCCTTGCGATTTCTCTTCAGAAAAGTGGTATCTACTTCCCTCAGCCGGGAAGTAACCTGTTCTCTACGGGAAAACAGTTACTTAGACCTGTTCCTAAGCTCGAAGATGTCTCCGGACAGCTTAATCCGCTTCAGAACCAAAGGACATCAGTAATCGTGTGGAGCCCTCCAATGTCACCGTCCAACCATTTCATGCCGCCTTCACCACCGCAAACCCCGACCACACCACAAGGAAAGACCCAAGCTGACTTTTCTCCAAAATCACCGAATGGTGTTCCGCCGAGAGGCCGACCAAGAGCAGATGTCTTGGACATTTTGATCGAGGAAGGACAGAACTCGTACTCCTCCATCCGCTGCGACGTATGCAACAGAGTTTTTCCGCGCGAAAAATCTCTGCAAGCCCATAAGAGAACTCACAGTGGAGAGAGACCTTTCGTTTGTGACTTCCCAAACTGTGGAAAGGCCTTTGCTCAAAGCGGACAGTTAAAGACTCATCAACGACTTCACACGGGAGAAAAGCCATTTGCTTGCACTGCTGAAGGTTGCACGACTCGGTTTACGCACGCTAATCGGCATTGCAGTCTTCATCCGTACGCCAGCCTCAAGCGGATTTACACAGAAATCCCTCTGAAAGAGATCCTGAAAAATGAAAATTCCGAACCGAACGAGTACAAAGCGTCTGTATTGCGGTGGCTGGCGAACTATGAGCTCGAAAAGGAAGAGCGTAATCCAACGAAGCTTGAAGAAAAGGTATTGAAGCGAAAGCTGGAAAAGGAACTTGCACGACAGCAAGTTATGGAGCGAAAAAAGTCGCGGATTGAAGCGCGAAAAAGGATGGCAGACGCCAGGGAAAGATGGTATGGAGCTATGGCTCTTGTTGAACTTGCCGATACTCAGTTAAACTGTAATTAACTTGAAAAAGCGACCATTGCAAATTACAGTTGAAGCAAACAACTTTTGGCGGGCAGAGTTTAAATGCCCGTGGTGTTAAATTTTGTGTTGTCTTTAAAATGTTGAGTAACCCGAAGATTTTTTTGTCCATTGATGAGCAGCGTGTTTTTGTTTTATTTCTACCAAAATATGTTAACTTCCATGTGTTTCGTGACTATTTCGAGTGAAATATACTTGATCAGTTGTAACATCATTTTTTAGAGCATACCTGCATGAGCGGACAGGTTGTAAATAATTTTCATATGTAAAAAGTTAATATGGACTATGAACGTTTTTCGAGTATATTGTACAGAATTCAAGAGTTAAAATAGTAGAAAAATATTTATATGCATTGGTAGTGGACATTCCGCCATGTTCTTTAAGTCACAGTTCATTTGTTTACAACATAATGGAGGATTTTTTTTATTCAAGAGACATCATACCGTTTTGTAGTTACTATTTCTTTTCCTTTCAATTAATTTCTGTAAAAGAGTTCCTTACATGCTTTTTATACCACGTAGTACTTTACAATGTAATTACCAAGAAACTGAGAAAGTGTAAAACTTTTGGTGGTTTTTGAAAATAAACAAGAGCAAATTATAATGAATAATTAAGCATATTTTTTGAGTGAATCGAAAGGCATGTGAAGTGTGCTGATTATCTAAGATTAAATCGACAATTGATACAAGGATTAAAATTTAAATGAGAAACACAATTCCAACAAATTGATCTGGTCACACAACACACATCACTTCAACAGTCAGTTGGTATATATTACAAATTCATGAATGACCTCTCAAGTCCTCTGATATCAAGGAATATTCTCTCAACTGTTTCCAATACATTTATTTCGGTCCTTAATAGGGAGAATCTTCTAACAAAACATAAATTTTTATCATGTGTCACCGTTTTCTTCATTCTCAAGACTTTTTTGTTTAATTTAGGGAGCGTTCGATTGACCCTATTCCGGAATAAGAATATGTGGGGTGATGATCAAAACGGTATGTTTGGCACGTTTCGAAGCAGCAAGGATAATAAAAATATCTTTAAAATAGCATTTTAGCAGGTGTTTGACAATTTTAATGCGAATCTCCATAAAAACGAAGGATTTCTAACTTACCAGTATATTCCATGTATTCCTATTCCGGAATACAGTCAATCGAACGCACCCTTAGTGGTGATATTATTAAGGTGAAATTTGAGGTTGGTCACTCTTAGAATTAAGTGGGTGAGCCAAAATATTGACCAGCTCCCGTAAAGCTTTCTTCATTCCATTTTTGGTAAAAGCACTATTTGCACTACTGTCGCAGAGGCCATGGGTAAAATTTTTAGAAGATGACGAAATTGATTGAAAATACAGTAGATAAAGAAGTCATTTTGACGGCATCAGAACCATGCATGTATCACAGGTTGGAACAGTGAGAGCATTTGCTTTACACTTATACGTACCACAATCAATCCGGAACTTATCATTATGTGTGATAACTGTGCTGTTCCTCGGCTATGCTCAGGGGTCTTACCGCTAGGTGCTTCAATTTCCTCTCATAATGATTATAAATCAATATCTGATTTTATCCCCAATGGAGCCTTTGCGCTTGGTTATGTAAACTTGGGACTTGAAAGGGGACATAGTTGTTAAGTGGATGTAGGGGTTTGTAACCCATTGAATCCTGAACCACCCCCTTTGATGAGTAAAATTATTGGGCATTCAACAAAGTAAACTCTGTTAAGTCTCACTCCTGGGAAACAATTGGTTAATTAACAATTAGACCCGTAGACCGCAAGGCCTACAGGTCAATAGCCCATGAGGCGAAGCCGGGTGAAGGGTCTAATTGTTTTAGTATCACCCAACTAGTCTGACAGAAAAGGAAATAATAAAGTTAGCAAATGCAAGTTGAAAACATTTATTTGGGAATAAAATGAAAGAAAGCGTCACTCTTTTCGCCACTCGAGGACTATTACTAATAGTCCTCTAGTAGTGTAGCCAATCAAAATGCAGCATTTGCATTAGTCCACTAGTTGGGTGATACTAAATATACATTAGACCACTTTCATGAATGGTGACCACCTTTACATTCTTTTGTATTTTGTCAATTAGACCTACTGCCCTCATTTTGAAACAAAATTCCTTTTGAAATTTGCTTGTCGCATCAAGGCCAGAAAGGCTTATTAGCATTAACAAAGAAGAATATTTTATTTGGCAGCCTGTATGAAAGAGGTCTATAACATAACTTTACTAAAAAAATATAACAGGGGAGTTTAAGCAGCAACACCTTTGACTTCAAACCAACTGAAGAGGCTACAATACCAATAATAGCTAGGCCATAGCCACCTTAAAAGAGCTGCTACATTAAACAGCCAAAATTACTAACAGCAGTGACTCATGACTATGGTTTTGAGGTTGAGTATGTTCTCTCTCAAAATGCAGGACTTCAAAAATGGACTGTGACAGTACAAACTTCAGAGGTGGCCTGAGCCTATTTCAATCCCTGAACAACTAAAAAGATTAGTTCGAGGTTTATAAGGGCTTTTGGAAACCTGAGAGAAAAATACCTACATATACAACGTCAAGTGCTGAGCTAACTAAAACGGTTGGTATTAAACTGTGTGTTGAGACTTGGGATTTTTAGAAATCAATGTACTTATTCAAGACGTTTTGATGTAAATTTTTATGTGCGGATATTTTGTAGTTATATTGGTTATCCTGTAAATGATTATACTTTGACATTGCCCATGTATTCCTAGTCTAGCTATCATTAAACGAGATGCCTATTCCTGATTCTTGTCTGCATCTGATGATATTTAGCATGAAAATGATTTGTTCTCGTTTCACTGCAGAGTGATTAGAGAACAAGATTAGTATCCCGAGTAAACATTTATAAACTCAGAAGTAAACAAAATTGAGAAAACTCCATGGGTGTAAAGTGTAGGTTGCAGGTTAGCGTTGCAGGTCATTGTTTTACAGAAATGATAACCCTAGGCTTAAATATTATTTTTTAGGCCTAATGTAAGCAGTTAGTAAAGGTTTGGGTTGTTTCAGCTACGGCAAAACAATGACCTAGCTGGAACCTGCGCAGTTTACACCCTCCAGAAAAAAATGGGAGTCGACTTATACAGGGGTAAATATGGTAAATGTAATAATAACATTATTATTGTCTCTGTGGGTGAAAATGATGGAACACAAAAGAGAGAAAACAGGAAGTGGAAGTAACATAAGGTAAAGTCCTGCAGGGCCCAGTTTTTTAATGATGGATACCAGATGAATCACTATCCAGGGGATATTAGTCACAATGAAACCAAATTGTGCTGTCCATGAATAGCACTTTCAACGTTTTGAACAACTGGAGCCAGATGCTAAACCATTTGACTGGTATTTTAAAATTATCTTTTGCTATACCCCCCCCCCCCCACCCACACCAGTCACTTATTTCCTAAAGCATTGTTTTCTGCTGAACCTCCCCCCCCTCCCCTCACACTTCCGTGATCCACACCAAAACCTAGCCCCCCCCCCCCCCTCCCCACTTTGAAATGTACTCCACAGCCCCTGAGTTGGGATTTGTAGACGGTCAATTGAGGCTGAACATGACAAACCCTGTGTATGCACGAAAACAAAACAATCAGACAGGGAATATTTAAAAAGAAACCACTACTTTTTTTTAATTTTCAAGGCAACAATAATGTATCCTCTAGGCAAACTAATGCATCATTTAGGGTGCTTTAGATAAATGGTTTCCATAATAACTATTATATAATTTATATCCTTATTGTCACAAAATTGAAATTGCTAGGTAAAAACAATAAAAGCATTGATTAATTTGAACCCCTCACTTCCAAGGGTACTTGGAGTCAACATTATTCATGATTTCACCACGGATGTGAAAGTTGGAACTTAGCACCTTATAATTGTGTTGTATAATAAACAGCACCAAATATGAAAAGAACTGCTCAGCAGCTTTCATCTGAATGGCCACCCTTTAAGACTTCAACTAGAGACTGAAAGGTTAGGACCAAATGGTGCTGCTGAGCCGGCTTACAGGACGGCACTGCTCAATAGCTTTTGTTTATTTGATCATCCTCTTGGATTTCTTCAAAAGACTAAAAAACTACTATCAACCTTTATGAAATTAAAAAGATCCGCTTTAACCCTTTCACTCCCAAGAGTGACACTTATAGATTTTACTCTGTCTAACGCCAGACGATTTTACTCATCAACAGGGAACCCCACAGGAGTGAAAGGGTTAACAACAGCTAGATTCACTCAAAAACTATGTCCCCATTAACCCTTTCACTCCCAAGAGTGACACTTATAGATTTTACTCTGTCTAACGCCAGACGATTTTACTCGTCAACAGGGAACCCCACAGGAGTGAAAGGGTTAACAACAGCTAGATTCACTCAAAAACTGTCCCCATTAACCCTTTCACTTCCAAGACTGACACTTATAGATTTTACTCTGTCTAACGCCAGACGATTTTACTCAGGAACCCCACAGGAGTGAAAGGGTTAAATCATCCAACATGAGATGTTTGTTAGTTAATTTTGGGCAGTTTGGTGGATGTGAAATCCAGGGGAGGGGGGGGGGGGGGCACTTCCTTATATGGGCTATATAGTTATGTGCAGCCCCAAAGGGTATGAGAATTTAGCCAAAAGGGGTATCAATTTTGACCATTTTGGTCTAGAATAGGGTATGGTTTGTTCACTCAAGTCTTGAATTGGGTATGTTTTTTAGAAGCTTCTTCTTCTGCATCATTAGCAGCTGAAATAGGGTATCAAATTTTTAGTCAGGTCTTAAATAGGGTAGGGAAAATTGAAGATTTTGGTCTGAAATACGATAAGGGTTTCAGGAAGAGGGCTGCACATCCCCACCCAATTTTTCTGGGAGTACCCCCCCCTCCCCAAATGTGAAAGTCAAATTCATAAATGGGCATTTAGAACAGGATTACATAAAAGATAATACCACCAAATTTGAATAGGAATACCAGTAAGATACATGTATATATGTTACTTAAGGGCTAGAAATTTCTCACGGGTCTGAAAATTCCAAGAGCATGCACATGAAAAAAATTCTCAATTCTGACTCAAAGAGAACATCACATGGTAAGCATTAATCCTCAACTGCACAAAAAAAAATTGAAAGTTGGAGTACACACAGAAGAAATTAGTACAAAACTTGAAGTTGCACTTTCAATAAGTACTGCGATTTTCAAAATTCTGAGGAATCTCATCTTCAAGCAGCAACAGCCAAACTGCATTTCGGCTTCCATCAATCAAACTTCCCATGCCAAGCCAAGAGTTGACCTAAACCCACAGATCCCGAAATCGATTGATGCGGGACATAACCTACCAATCACCATCTTTGGTTCCCACGGTACAGTGATTTCGTACATTTGAACTCGACGCCAAGTGATAGAATCTGCACAAATCTCTTTACTGAAGAACCTCTAAAAAGATATCATAATGGTATATTTCGAACTAAACAAAAACTACAATCCACTTTCTGGAGTCGATCTCCCCGGCTATGTTAGGAAATTTGATTGATGGAAGCCAAAACGCAGTTTGGCACTTAGCGCTTGCAGGTGAAATTCCGCAGAATTATGAAAATCACAGTAATTAACTGGGAGCCAGTCAACTGTAACTTCTATTTGCAATGCACCTACCCACTAGGGATATGTGAGTGAAACATTGGCAAGTGGCTTCAATTGGTTTTCCGAGAGGAAAAAGGTACATGTACTGTACTTCTTCTGCATTAGCAATTTAAAACATGGTATTTCAAGAAGAAAATTGCTGAAAAAATTGAAAGCATCACCCTGATGTAGTTGAGCACAACAAAAAAGTATAAAATAACATTATGACTACGAAAATCATCAAGATTGCCCTTTTAGGAATGTCATTTATAAGCAATGACATGACTTAGCAAGCACTAGTTTGCTTTTCTTTCAGCGAACACAAATTCACTTTCACTTTCACATTATTTTGACAAAATATGAATGTACAAAGACCATGGTAGCCTACAGGTAGCATGCATATTTTGGGCCAGCTACTTAAAATAGTTACGATCATGTACTACAAGCTCTTTCTACAGACAAAATACAGAGAAAACATGTAACACATGTATTACTTACAGAACAGAAAAATAAATTAAATTAGAATCAACCAGTTTTGTTAGTCTTTGAAAACAAATTATTATTTTCCACTTTTTCAAGAAAAGTCATGTCATTACTTATACATGTACAGTGCTAGTTACCTTTTTCAGACTCCAAATGGAGTACTTTAATTTTAATTTTCTTGTAATTCTTCATCATCTTAAAACAAATTTCCTGTAGTGGTAAACTTTCAATCTTTAAATACTACAAATGTAATTTGTCCCCTGTCCTAAAGTAAGTTTTCACCGCAGTAAGCAACATTTCAAAATAATAACAAAAGGTCTTCTTCATGTAGTTGAACTAATAGTCAGATTTCTTTCGGGATATTCTTCTCCACATTTTGAATGAATAGACATTTAGATGCCCCCTAATTTTCTTTAGGTTTAGTAAAGCACATAAAAATATGTTCTGGTATAGAAAACAGCCCCAGAGGAAGGGACCCATTCCTTCCAAATGAAAATTCCACCATGACTGTTTGGCAACACATTACTTTGCTGTACTTGACCAAACGTAAGAAAAATAGGAGACCACTAGGAGCCTATGATTAAACAAATTACACCTTTTGCACTTCAAAAATCAAGTACAAAATATATATTCAAAATGTGTATTTTACAGGTGGAAGATGGGCTTCACAATATTGCGCCCACCTGTAGCAATCATCACTTGAGTGAGCACAGTGTCCTTTCATTATTCTGTTCTGTCCCATTTCCCATATTTTTGTCCAGTCATTCATTTACATTTTGCATTGATGAGGGTTTTACTTTACCAAGTATTTGTCCTCTTAATTACATGTATACTATTACAAAAAGGCTTTCAAGACTTTCTTCTTGGTATTAGCTGGCACTAACTCTCGGCCATGTATTTGCCTGTTCAAGGAAAAGAAGACACTCATGAGCTTTTGGAAGTTCTTTGAAGAGAGAGGATTGTGTGGGCAAGGCAGTAAGGCAGTGTGGGAAAGGCGCAGTATGATAATCATACGTGTCAAGTTACTGTACATGTACGTGTAAATGCTATTATGGAATATTATGCAGTGAGGTCTGCGCTCGGTCCGTACTGCCACGACCTCGGGCCAATATTCCCCACTATTATACATATGGTTCTGTCTCACAAGGACTGGGAACTACCAAGTTCACGAATTTGATTGGCTGAAATCGATATTGACTGCGGTCTAGATCTTCCCATCTAGACCGGCATCCAGACCGGTAATGTTTTGTGGTGAAAAGATGCAAACTAAAATGCAAAAATATTGAGTATTTTCTTCTACCAATATTTATTTATGAAAGTGCCAAACAGCATGATGACAAAAGAGAGGATGACGAGCAAACTTTGACAGAATTAAGTTCAACTCATCGCCACTCATCGCCGTTCACAAGCAAAATGTCAGTTAGTACAAACCACTTACATTAACCGAATTAAATTGTTCTTGTTTGCCATATAATAAACATCTTATTAACCGAGCTTAGTCAGTCTGTATGATTGGGAGAATCTTGACGTCAGTCAAGATTCTCCCATACAGACCTCCTTCTCGGTTAGTAAGAGCTATAAGTACGGCCCTCACACTCGGTTAGTAAGAAGTTATAGTCTTACCATTACCTGTAGGTTTTGTACGGTATGCATTGCCTCCTAAAGTGAGGTGATCAAGTTTCTGCAGTGTCCTGTATTTTATTTTAACCATGATAAGACCTCTTCAAAGTGAAGTGAGGTTCTCCAGTGTTCATAATAATTATGAACACTGGAGAACTTAATAACTGAGAGTGAGGTCATTACAGCAAAATTACAGAAACACTAGCCATGTAATAATAATTAATACCTCTTATTAACCGAGTTCAAGGTCCATACTGAGTTTTTTCCTGTTGATTTATGGCCAAAGCGCGAAACCCCACAGGTCATAAATCAACCGGAAAAAAACAAGGATCTGTAATTTTGGAGTATGGACCGAGTATACAAAGTTAAGATGTTTATTTTATCTCCATCATGGTAATCAGCCATTCAGGAAAGGAAACCAGTTGAAGTCAAGCAGAAGGCTGAACTGCCAAAAAGATTGGCATGCCCAAATCCAGAAAACGACATCTTGGCTGTTTGAAATAGTTGCTTGCAGGATTCAAATTTAGCGGGCCGTACAGCGGGCCTTACAGCGGGCCGTACTCAATGAAGACACCCTGTAAGTTTGCAAATTTACAAGCCATGCATTGTTAAGAAAGAAATCTAAAAACTTACCAGTACTAAACCTCTTTTTTACAAGAGAAAGTTTGTATTCCTGGCTTTTAAGTTCAAAATTTAGTCTTGAAATAGTTGCACCATTGCAGGTGAATTGAACAGCAATCCGCGATGGGGTACTTGGCCCTTGAGAAAGATCAAATCGTGCCCTCAATGTGCCTAAAAAGTTGACAAATTAACACAATGCATTAAAAAAGATAAGGCCCCCTTTCCTAGTATCAAAAAGTCCTGAATGCAAGGCTTGTTGAAACCATGCTGGCTCACATGTTTGGCAACCGATGAACTCTTAAAGTCATGCTCTGTATTGGAGGTGTTATTATTATTATTACAATAATAATATAATCTTGATAATTCCTTTGTCAGTTATCAATGCTCTCGTTTTAATTATTAAAATCTACGAGCAATGTAAAATCAAACTTTACAAAAACAAAGTCATTTTGAGAAAATCAAAGAAGATTTAAATAAGGCTATATAGTAGCATTAAAGTAAGGCCATAGTTTCAATATTAGTACTGACAGGCAATGAAAAGCATCTCCTACATTTTCCCCTAAATTGAAGTAAGGGACTTCTCAGAAATTAGTAGGGGGGGGGGTGGAAAACCGGGGAGGGTCACAGTTTTTGAGCCCTTCAAAAGGGAGGGCCAAGAAGAAAATAGACAGAAAAGAGGGAGGGTCAGAAGAAATCAAGCGCGCCATCGATATTATGTTATAACACGAATACAAACCAGGTACAGTGTGAAAATCATGCCATACAAAATATTTCCAGCCTCATGAACAAGTCAAGCTATTGATAGTTTTGAAAGCAGTGCATCTATCTTGGTTACCAGTGGTAGAAACTATTATTGTCCTTTTGAGCCAAAAGCTTTTTTGGTTCTGTTCCTCCAACAGAGATATCACTTGCATGTCAAGTTACTTTATTGAAAGAACTTAACTATTTTTCTTCTACAAATGTATAACAAATTAGGGGGGGGGGGGGGGAGTGTCAGAGAATTTTAGGATGAGTTCCAGGCGAGGGTCAAGACATTTCAATCCCTTACCTAGGGAGGGTCGTTTTATTTTCGCCGCTTTAGTGAAAATCTCCACCCCCCCCCCCTCCCCCCTGCTAATTTTTGACAAGTCCCTAATTAAAGACAGATAATTTCTTTCAAACCTCAGATCAAAATTCATTTTTCAACAATGGCAACAGTCAGTTCACACAGCAACCACTGAGGTGTACAATCAGTCATAGTTTGTGGCTACTCTGGCTTGGAATTGAAAGTAACTTAACAAAGTTATAGTTCAAAGATCCAACTCTTTGATCAGGGGTGAAGAGAATCCACTGGAAGAGTCATTTTATAGAGACACTAATTAGTGTCAAAGATTGCTAATTAGCATCTCTATAAAACGATTCTTCCAACGGTTTCTCCTCACCCCTGATGAAGACACTTGCTACAGTAAGTGTGGAAACGTTGGGGTCTTTCAAATGTGACTTTGTTAAGTTAATACTTTCAATTCCAAACCCAAGTAGCTACAAACCAAATCCAATGCTAACAGTCGCTTATGGGTATCTTGAATACAAAGACCCTAAGACCCCAAAAACTCAAAAACAAAGAGAGAAACCCAAAACCCTCAATTTGGCTAACCCGAAGCCTAAAAACCAACCTTAAGCCTAGGGTTAGCCAAATTGAGGGTTTTGGTTACTTTCTTCGTTTTGAGTTTTCGGGGTCTTAGGGTCTTCATTTCCAAACAGCCGTCCGTTACTTTAGTCAAACCAACCACCACCTTCAAATTTTATTCAAACCCCTCCATGGATTATCTCAAATTTTCATTGTAAAAAAGAATAATAATTATTCATAAAATACAAAAATAAAATTGATGAGGAATCACACAATAACCTGAAACAAAATGATAGTCACAGAAACTTTAAGGTACAGTAATAAATCAAAAGAAATAAACTGAAGATCTGCAGATATTACATAATTTGCTCATTATTATTTCATTACAAAACCTTTCAAAATATTTTGCAAACCTTCCTACAAAATTCTTTGAGAAAACTTTAATTTTTTTCTGCAAGATACCTTGCATTGTGCAACAAACTTAGCTTTGCAATCTTTTAGGCCGTGTGAACATCGTTGAGTTTGAAACAAGCAACGCTTCAGAAAGTTACTTTCAATTTAAACCTGATATTAATTAACCTAGTGACACCTGGGAGTGAGTCAGATTTTACTCTGTCCAATGCCAGACAATTTTACATGTCAATTGGAGGGAGGCAGGGGGGGGGGGGGGTAGGGGGAGATTTGGTTCAGGAGTCAATGGGTTACTGTCAAAATCAGCAAACTGTAACACTAGAAATATTTTTAAAATGTTAATCATGCATGAGAACACCAAACTGCAACCAGTACTGGGAATTACTTTGTGGTTTCATGTTGCTTCTGGTTGGTTGCTGCACAGTAGGAAATGTCAAAATCAAATCAAATTGTTCATGGTTTCGGATTCTCACAGTAAATGTTAAAGTCTTCATGTAATCCAAAGTTCCTTACCTTGAGTTTCCGAGGTGCTGGACACTTCTTGGAGTTTCCATAAAGCTCTCTGGTGTTCTGCCGACCTAAACAAAGATTATACCCTTGGTGATACATGTAAAGGTGCCAAGGGAAAAAACTGCTCTCCTAAACTAGTATATACATGTACTAATCAAAAGCTGTCATCTTGATTGTTGTCTATCTTGCATCCCTAACAACTCTGCTGAAGTGTTGTGCTAGGTAAAAATACATGACAAACAAAATCTGTTCACCTCAGAATTAATAAATATTGTACGCATGAGGCAAATACGTAAGTGTATAGAGTCATTTTAAGCTACGAATCGGAGCAATCACACATAAATATGAAAACAAGTCCTCTCTCTGATTAGACTTTTTAAAAATGGAGAAGTAGCTTAATCCACTGATATGATCAGCATAACATTTAAAGTACTTTATGTCTGTAGTCTATGTGTAAGAGCAACAAGTGTCATTTCAAAAATACAAGCGATTTCTGAGAAGTGTATGGGTTATGATTAGTCAAGGTTTTTTTTCATATCCTCAAAAAGTTTACCATCCCATACTGGCTACTAAAGTATTATGTAACAGCATTTTCACAAAAAGCAGGCACATTCTACTGGCGCCGCAGCAACAGTTTTCATCTTGAAAATTTTGCACTTTACATGTCACAATTTTTTATTTAAAGTTAGCAACAGTGCCAGTAGCCTACGACCACCAGAAATACGTCTGCGTTCGCAGGCCACAGTGCCAGTAGCAGTCATTTGGACTGATGACCAACCAGTGAGACTGGTAACAATGTTGCACTCCCAAATACTAAATTTAAGGACGTTTGCGCCCATTGCTACTAAGCATTTTCTTGCGCATGTCATGCACACGTCATGCATCGCAGACCACGAATGTAAACAAACATGGCATCGGGCCAGTGTTTGATCCTCCCTTGGGCAAATGGTCGCAATGACATGACAATGTGAATAGACAATCGCTTTGAGAACTTCGCAGCGATTTTACTTTCTTAAATGCTCGGTGACCCCCATTGTTCTTTCCGTAGATCACTTCCTTTCCTGATTTTGTCCATTTTAACAAAACAAAAAAAATCTGTACGTGAGAAGTTACAAATATTTTGCCTTTTAAAATATGCTCTCGTGCTACAGATTTTCTTTCTTAGACTAATATTTTTCAAGGTCTATTTCACATCAGAAAAAGACATCAGCTGCAAAAGTTTATTTAGTTATATTAGTTATGTTGAATTGAGTATGTTTACCTGATCTAAATTTCACTAATGCAGCTTTTTTTATTGCTGACAGTTGTAAGCTAAGATTGTCTTAAAATATAATGCAAGCTTCTAAAAATGCACCTTATCTCGAAAACGAGCATGGTGACCCCCCATTTTTTTTTGCCTTTTTGGCAAGAGTAGATCATTACCTTTCTGCATGGCAAGTTGTAAAAAAATCTGTACAGTGTATGTGGGAACATTTTGGGTGCGTACCGCCTTACCTTATTGTCTTTCCCATCAATAATTTTACCATGACAACCGAGTATGCATTATTCAGTACCCACCTAAGCACAAACCCACCTGTTCATAAATCAATGATAATGATAATTATTATAACAATAATTGTAAAGCACTGTAAGAATACTTACCAAGTAGCTGAAGGTTTTGACTGCATAATGGTGACTTCCCCATTAATGGGAACCAAAACAGACAAGTTGCTAATGGAACAAGGAGCAGACATGCAAGCAGGGTTGTACCGATAATCAACTCTGAGATCTGTGGCTTCTTTGTCACATTTCCAGTAACTGCACAACTGTAGAGGAGTGGTAGAGAAGCCATTCGTCTTGACCTGGAAATACAAGAAAGCCAGAAATGAGCAACATGCCATCTTAGGAGGGGACATTTCATGACAATACGGAGTAGCTCTCCTCTCTTGTGTACTGCTTGCTACATTTATTACATTACCAGCTGGTTATTAAATTTCAATCACATGATCGGATATTGATAAAATGTTTTGCAGTTAACTCCTGGGATACAACTTCTGGCACTTAAAAGTTTTGAATTGTTATATTATATTAACAGTGCAAGAATTTCGTGACCATCATTAGTACAAGAATCCTGGTTTCACAGTCTACCAGTTCATTTTTAACGAGCTGTAGCCTACAACAGAAATGTTATGGGTTTTTCAGCTCGGTTGATACGGCACTTTGCTCAGACAAAGGGATATAACTGCTAGAAACGTCAGCTTTCAAATTTCTTTACGGTGCTCAATTTATGGTAATTGTGAAGAAGAGCCGACTGTCGGTCAGCTGTCGGCCGACAGTCAGCCGACTGTTGGCCAACTGTCGGCCGACAGCCGACAACTCATATTGGCTATAGTCACCCTGGTCCAACTTGCTTTTTTTATAACATTTCCATTATTTTCACAATCTCTTTGAGCTCAGTGACAAAAGCAAAATGCTGTGGAAATGTCTGATTGAATCTTGCTTCAAAATGAAAAAATAAATAAGGATTCCTTGTGACCAAATAATGCTGTAAACGTCTCAACATCAATCAATGGTGCCCAAAAGGTGGCACCATTGCTAAGGGATGGTGTACACAAGGTTGATTGCTTTCCTTACCTCATATTTAATGATATCAATATTGTAATAAGTACTTGGTCCTTGTTCAGATTGCTTCTTGAGGTGATCAGCTAAGGAAGCCATATTGAAATCGTAACTAACACCATCACCTCCACTCAATTGTCCTTTACTGAATATCACAAAAAAAAAAAAGAGACACAACATCATGTGATAACTGGTGACATGTATTTAACAGCAGATATTCTGGCAACATCTTAAAAATAGTTTAAGGGCTATTGCTAGACAGATTACATTAACTTAGAATGCTTAGTCAAACACACTCAACCAATAATTAATAAAAGTGTATTACAGGGGAACATCCTGCCTTACAGGTGACAAATACATAACAGGTGACCTCATCACCTAAGAAGTCTGACTAGCAGTATCAACATCATGAAACAAAGTGCCCTGCTGGTCTGTGCATGCATTACACTATTGACATCCACAGTTGCATTCTAAAATTTAAGGCATTTGAAATTGTAGAGCCTGCAGACCAGTGGGACACTTTGTCCAATCAGAACCTATAATGATGAAAGCCGCATGATTAAATGGAAAATTGAGACCACCCCTCCCCCCAAACTCAATGATGGGACAATGGCATGTTATGGTCTTCGTGCAGCTTATTCTGTCCAATATTGTAGGTAAATGACCTAGCTCGCTATGATTTCTTGTACCTCAATGGTTAGAGCATCCAAATTGTGTTATAGAAGTCATAGGTTCGACTCATAGACTTTTCCTCGTTGCTAAGCAACGAACTTATCATCCTTCTCACGGGTACATTACTCTGTTAACATACAACACACCTGTTTATTAAAGCTTTGTTTGGCAATATTTGTTCAAGACAAGATGTTCCACGCACAAGGAAACTTAGAGGAGGCGCATTCTCTGTATCATATATGAGTGGCAAAACACTTGCAGGAAACGACACAGTTATGTCACCAGTTACTTTTACCATGCACCTGAAAATCAAAGCCAACACTGTCTCATGACTTACAACAAGAAATACAACAAGGCTACTGTAAAAGCAAGTAGCTTTGCTTCTGCAAATAATCTGGAATTTTTCATGTACATTATAAAATAATAAGTAATTGCATGATTTTTCTCCTGCAAGTTGGAAAAAAATAGCATAATTATTGCACTTGCCCTACAGGCTTGTGCAATTTTGTTTGTCTTTGAAAAAAATTACTAGCGCATATTTATTTCAAATTGCACTCACATTCATGTCATTACCTTTACAAATAACCATAAAACTTTGTAACTGAAGCCTTTGTCCCTCAAAGCTTAAGTGAGAAACACGTGTCTTCCCTGGGATGACATCACAAACTGCTTTGCAAAAAATAATTATTTTAAAACTAAAATGCAACACAGTTTGTGACATCATTTTGAGGCTAGACTCATGTCTCTCACAAGCTTGAGTGTGGGACAAATGACCGCCAATTTGGTCACCTTTATTTGCTGTTCTTCAAAGGAAGACAGTAATGTTAAAAATGGTTCTTTTGGGATAGAGCATGTCCAGTAATCCAAGTAATAAGATGCATGCCCAATTTGGACATCCAACACAACACAAAGTCTCCCTTGAGGACAGTGCCTCCCAATTCAAAAGTATTTTGGCCCCGGTTTATGATTATGCGGGAAATGTAGATCTTAAGAAGTGTTATTGAAATTATCGAAAAAGGAAATTGGGGGTAACCACCCATTTTTCAAAGATAATTCATGAACAACATTAATTTTGTAAAAATCTTTACATTGCAAAGCCATGCATGGCATTCTTTCTCAAATTGAAGCTAAATTTTCCCTGAAAAATGCATGGTTACCCCTTCATTTTTGTTTTGGATACCAATGGTACTTACTGAGACCTACTTTCTCTGCATAATTTTAAATTGCGCAAAAAATCCTTGTATTGGTGGTAAGCATCACCGATAGGAAATCCAAGTATCTCAAGATGCGCAGAACGTATGCACAGTAACTGTTACTGTTACAATAGCAGGCACCATCCTTTAAGTCTAAGCATTTGCTACCTGTCTCCAAGAATTAGGTAAGGGTGAAGGTTAGCGTTATTTTTAGCTTTGGGTAAATGCAACCATTTATCTTTACTTGACAAGCGGCACTTTGGGGGACACTTTGCGACATAATTTTTGTTTGTATTCCGAGACACAAATGATGTTGAAGATGGGGAGAAGAGCAAGTGGACACTTTGTGATGCTTATTGAAATCTCTGTATGTCAAATTACTTTCATGTCTGGACCTACAGCTGTACAATGTAAGCTGGCAAAATATGTAAAACAAGAGCATTCCCTTACCTGCTCTGATCACTTCCCCTAAAGAATGCATTCACCGACTCAATAAAGGCAACTGCGATTGGAAGACTATCATCCTTTTTGCCTAGAACAGTACCAGCTGCCCCTTTGGCATACACCACGCTCGACATGGAAGGGAGCCCTCCAACAGTTTTGGACCTCACAAGGGCAGGGACATTCTCCTGGGAGCCTCCAATGTGGGAGGTGGTAGTGGCTCTATTGAGCGATTGCCCACTACTCGTCGTGGTTGTTGATCCTATGTAACTCACAACAGCCGGATTATCTGGACCACTAGAAGTGGCACTGTTTTCATTTGACAGTGAGTCCGTTGCTGAATCTGACGACTCTGTAGTGACAGTTGCTGGCATAAAGTCCGCTAGACAGCTAAACAGTTCTGCTGAATATGAGTTTGTTGTGGCTGGTGAAGATGGTTTGGTGCTCTGACCAGGAACAAGCAGCAAGGTTCCAGATGAACGTGGCTAAAACAAGAAAAAGCGTCACAGGAGTTTTACACTTTCTGGTTGATGCTGCTCAAGATTTCACTCCCTTCTGCCTTCACCTAACTATGAAAAAAACTAACTGAAATGGGGTCATCATAAAATCCTTCTCCACTTGAGAATGGTGGTGCGTTACCTGTGAATGGATCAAGCCACCTTCTTGGCAGCTATTCAGCTGATGTGGACCTGCTATACCCACCCACCCATATACTCACAGAAGACAGCCACAACACTGGGAACTTCATCCCCTACTCTTCTCGAATGGTGTGTGGGTTCTTTAACGTCCCACAGGGAACTAACGAACATGGAAGATATTTGTGAGACGGGGCCTACGTTTATAGGCCTTATCTGAAAAGACTTGAAAGTCTAACCATTTGCGGATGTAATTACAAACTTAAGGCAGCACTTTTCCCTCAGTTATTTAAAGACCTGAGTGTTGGTCCGGCCGGAGTCGAACTCACAACCTCCCTCATGGCTGCCTGATACTCAACCGACTGAGCCACCGGTGCGCAGTCCAAGCAAATACTGAAAACACTCAAGTGTCTTTGCATTGCTAAAAATCCGTACAAATGAGAAAGGGAGAGAACATAGCAGAAAGCTAGTCTGCTATACTTATTTCTTAACCCAAATAGTGCCACTTACAGATTTCACTCTGTCAAACACCAGACAATTTTAATCATTAATGGGGGATCCCTCAGGGCTTAAAGAATTGAGAAAACCAGGCAGCTTTTCAGCTAACTACAATCATGGACAAAAGTGTTGGGAAGGTAGCATCACTTTTAATTAGAGATAACCCCCCTCCCCCTTATCAATGTCGGATTTTCCAAGAAACAAAATGGTGACTTTTTCTTCCAAACATTGAATATGGGGGAGGGTGGGGGGGGGGGGGGGGGCTGCAAGAGCATAGTATTTCCCAAATAGTACAGTCAATAGTAAGAATAATCAAATTAGGTGTGAAGTGAAGTGAAGTGAAGTGAAGTGAAGTGATGCGCAGAACCTTCCCAACATCTTTTGACCACGATTGTAGTTTGCATTCATGAGAACACCAAATGAAATGTGTGCACCAAAAAAGGTCATAACCAGCTTTGCTTTGAACATCAATGAGCAAAAGACTTGTCACAGAACCCTAAAATAAACATTAATATTCTTATCAGGCCATACCTGTGGTCTTGGTCTTGGTACAGCACTACTAACAGATGCAGAACGGGGAAGTTCTGATCCTGAGGGAGGTGGCTTGATGAAAAGTAAAGAACTACCATTGCTCTCACTTGCTACTGCTGCTGCTGCAGAGAATGTGATTCCTGATTCACTAGTAGCTGTTGCATCTGGCACTGTTGATTGCAAATCCAAAAATTTGGTTACAGCGTACCTTCATCACAGATTCCAAAACTACATGAAAGACAAATTTGCAAGGAAGGACATGAAGTCATCTTCCTCAAGGACAAGAGTACATGTAACCGGTCCCCCTTTGATTGTAAATTATTCACTTTTACTTTTACTAAAAGATTTGTACAGTTTCCAACTTGACTACTTACACCCACCAACACAAATTCATGGAACACGCACAGTACAACACTCTTTTCAATACCACTCAACACAAGACAACTACATGTA
>OX421457.1:7308072-7310572 GCA_949126865.1 Montipora capitata | reverse complement strand
AAGTCACCTCAAAATCTTTGCGAGAGGACTTCAAATATTTAAAATTCTTTATGACAATTGAGTGATGGGTTCAGTAACTACACACAAGTTTGCCTTTAGGAGTAAGTTTCGTGAAAACAAAGAAGTGAAAAAAAAATTTACAAGCTACAGAGTGTGTAGTTCATGTGTATATGGACAAGAAAAGTCACCTCAAAACCTTTGCGAGAGGACTTCAAATATTTAAAATTCTTTATGACAATTGAGTGATGGGTTCAGTAACTACACACAAGTTTACCTTTAGGAGTAAGTTTTGTGAAAACTAAGAAGTGAAAAAAAATTTACAAAATAATTTGAAAAGCACTTTCCTTCATGGTGCTTGTGTCTTAAACATCGTAATACAGATAATGATTTTTTTTTTTTTGCATGGGTAAGTATCTTCTGATCAGTGTGTACATGTAATCAGCCGACAGACGGCCAACAGTCGACTGACAGTTGACCGACAGGTTTTTTGGGGAGCTCTTCTTCACAATTACCTGTTTTAGAGCCTAGAACTCACCATTGATGACGGTGAAGACAGACTTAAATTTCCAGTAATTTTCTTAATTTCATCTACCGACGCTGTTTGAGGAACTCTGTCAGTTTCCACTGGATTTATGACGACTTGTAATTTGCGAGGTTCATCTGCAAAAGACGAGGTCTTGATTACCAGCACTAATACAATGTACCATAAACAGTAAAAAATGTTGCCATAAAGCCACACATTATGCACATGGGTTTCTTCAAGATTTTCAATACAAATTTTGCAAGGGTTTTGCCACAAGGTATGATTAATAATTATTACTTCAGACGGGTTCTATTATTTACAGCACAATAACTTACATGGATTTCAGTAATATTTTCAATGACCCTTTTTAGGATTGTAACTGATACACAAACAATCACCATAACAATAATACATATATAATAGTTCTTTTCTCTGCTTTTCAAAATTCCTAGAAAATGTTCCCTGCAGAAGAAATTTTGTACCTTTTCTCATCAAATAATGCCCTGCACATTCTGGCAGGAAGTTACCCATCCGTAATTAAAATAGTCTGGCATTTATGCAGAATAAAAAGCCATAACTATACCACTATCAAGGGAAAGTGTTACTGAAGACAGTCATAAAAGAAGTATGATGTGCCATCACTAATTCATTGACTTCAAGCTTTCCTACAGTTGCGCATGTAACTCTTTTATAGCAATCCATTTTATTGGTCCTTTCACAATGTAACTCTTTAGCAAACCATTTTATCGGTCCTTTCACAATGAAAATAATATAACTTACCATCATCTGAATCAGAATCTGATGAAGAACTGTTACCCCCTGACTTTGTACCTTAGGATTGTTAAAGAAATACCTTCTTTTGACTTTCTTATTGTTTTCTGCATTCTTGTGTAAAAATGTCGGGAAATATTTTTGAAAAGACAAAATGTATTTACATTTGGCAGAGTCAAACTGTAAGTGACAGTGACAAAGAATGTAAATATTTTCCTATTGGTAAGTAACGCACGTTTGCCCCCCAAGCATGTAGTCTTTTTCTGTTGTAGCATCTACAAGGTTGGACTGTCATAATGTATTCATCTCACCTCTCGGACTTTCAAAATTTTATTTTTACTAAGGCTTTTCTGTTGATTAAGATTTGTTTATCTTGTTATCACCTCTCGCCCCCGGAGGATGGTGTGCCTGCATTTAGACAGCTATCTATCAATCAGACAGCTGCACAATCTTTTTTGGCTGCAGTGAGGTGTTTCATTTCTATTGTGCATTTAACACTCCGGTTTTCAGTTAGAGTTCTCTCTTTAATACAGAAAGTATTGGAGTAAAAATACAAAAAGAATTCCTCTTAAAGGATACTTTCTGAATCTGGTGGCCGTATTCTGTACCCTTCTTCGTCTACTTCAAATGAAGATGACTAAAACAGAAACAAATGAAACAACAGCTTATGGAAAAAGGCTTTTCCTTTAAGAAGATTATGGACATCTCACTGTTATTAAATAACATATGGCAGACAAGGATGTTAAAAACAATGAAAAGATCCCTCTTCATCACTAATACTGGAATCAATTGATCCTTTTTTAAGGATATGAGTCCATCAATGCTAGAGTTCCAGCTGAAGAGAGACTAGATGGATATTACGTCGGGCATGCTTGGAAAGGATCTACATTGGTATCTCATGGCACGCACAGGTCTACCAGGAAACCCTATGCCAGAGATTATCATCACTGTCTTCAAAGATTATTGACAGCTTTATGTTGCAGGAGCCAATCCAGGGTCCAGCTACTTGCCATGGCCAGGAACTAACATTCGTTGGCCAACTCCACAGAGACAACATTGTGCAGCATAGGCCATTGTGGCAAGTTGTCCGCAAGGATCTCAGAAGAGACTTACTCCAATGAAGTGATGGATATCTCCCCCCTCCCTGCTGGATCTCTCCCTGGTGGCTCAACCAACTTTCAAGGCACCAGCTTCCAGTTAGTGAAA
>OX421457.1:7288072-7298072 GCA_949126865.1 Montipora capitata | reverse complement strand
AGAAATTATTTTGTATCTCCACTCGGCCATGTAATATATCCTCCATGTTTTAGATCCACAGATGGCAACCTTTTTTACTTGACTTGACACTACCACATTTACATGTATATCACCAAATATCTTTTTATCACAAAACCTGTGTGTCTCTACTGAAACGGGACCCAAAGCTCTGCATGACGTCGCACTAGTTTGCTGACGAGATTGATAAGAGATAAAAATGATAACTGCTAATGTGGGATAATTATTGGCCACAATAGAGACGCTTTTATTTCACCCGACATCAAGAATATTGATATGATAAACATCACGCAATCTCTTAAGCAAAGGTAAGGTTAAATATCGGCAAAGAGGCGTAACTATCCAAAGGCAACAAAAGCCTGAAGAGAAGGCCAGAACACGGGGAGGGAGCGGGAAGATTCTTCTACAGTACTGGAAATCTGTGTTCGGATATTAACACGATTGGAATGAAGGCAAGAAGGGCCACAAGTTAAAATGATCTTGCCTATAACCTCATTGTTATTCAATCCGACCACATTTGATTGGCTTAAGCTCTATGATTGACAACTCCTCTTGCTCCATGCAACGGCTTACCTAAATAATTAAATATGACGGGCCTCCCGGTAAAATCACATTATGCTTATGTCATAATGTAGGCCATTCATTAATAAAGACAATAATATTATTAGAGAGAGAGAGGCCAATTTTCCTGGTGGGCAGTTACAAAAGTCAGACCGGATTAACTCGGATTGCTCACCAACATGTACCTGCCCAAATTGACCTACGCTGAAACAACTTGATCTAGGTTGAAACAAGTTGACCCAGTTTGAAATAAAATGACCTAGTTTGGCTGCCAATTAACCTAAGGAAAAAATGACCTGCAACATAATATACACATTAAAATAAATTCAGCATTTCCAAAAATTGACATTGCCAATTCATTTCCTAACTTCTCCTCGAGTAGTCGGAATGATGTTACCCACGTGAGATACAGCACAGTGCCGTTAGTAATGAGTTAAAAACAACCATGGCAGTGCTCTGACTATTGTCCACCCATGCCATAAAATAAATAATGATACCCATCTGAAGGCAAAGCAACAGTACCAGTACCTTAGCCAGGTTAGCAGTCATAGTCTGAATAGTCTGCACTATCTCTGCAGTGCTACTGAACTCCTCTTTGGCCTGAAACAAAAATTTACAGTGCTCGAATACAGTTTATTAGTGGTTGTCTGGTCATCCAAGACAACTAGAAAGTTTACTGGGTGACCAGCTTTTTGTTTCTAGTTGCCTGAGAGAAAAAACAGCGGACATTACACAGCCAAAAATAGAAAATGATTTAGCAGCACCTGACTTACTTTCTATTGCTATTGTCCAATAGTATTGTGAAGTCACATGTAATAATGATTGCCCAGCTTTTGAAACAGAGACAATCTGGATTTCATTTTATTTCAAGCACTGCCTATTTAACATTTACTTTATTATTCCATGATAGTGAAATGGATATACATTGGTTACTGGTAAGTTACCGTAACAGACAATAAGACACATCACACTGAGTTGGCTATGCTCTCCAAAAGCTATTTATTTTAAAGAAAAGAATTTGCTTTATTGAAGTGTCTTAAATTCTGAGCCTTAGGATAATTCCAAAGTTCCCTTTCTGCCCCAAATACAGTATTTCACATTGTAGCCTGACAACACTTGGTGTGATTATACATAACATACTGTACATTAGGCACATTTTGGTTAGTCAATGTCTGCGGTAAGAAGCAAAGTGATGGGAAAAACAATGAGGATACCGCAGAACAAGAGGTTCAAACTGGCTGCATATATGTGTTCTACATTTATTTGCCAGTAAATTCTTTGCCGTCCCATAAAAAAAACAGTGCCAGTAAATGTAAAATTGGCCAGTAAATAGAGATAGCAAGTAAATGATGGTACATGTATTGATCTTTCTTATTTTTTAACTTCAGTCTCTGGCTTGAGAGCTGGGCCAGAGAAATAGGCAACCACGAAATTAAATTTATCTTCCCACCTGTTTATGTTTTTCTTTTTGTTTATCCCCATAGTCCTTCAGTTCTTTGATAACATCTTGAAATTTTTGGACAACTTGCATATGAGCATTTGCGAGCTTCTCAGTTGCAACTCGTAAAACCCCCCAAAGTGGTTCAAATGTGCTGTGAAATAAAGAAGGTTAATTAATTAACATAGATTTTAGAATACGTCTCAATTAATAAAAGTGTTGTTTCCCCAACTGTCCGAGGAAAGAGCGAAGTGGAAAATGTTTTTCTCATGCAGAGCTAAAAGTAGAGAGTCTCTTGCCCCTTTTAGCCAAGTTGGAAACTTTACAACCTTTGTTGAAACACCTTCTTTTAAAAGAAAAAAAAATCTGTCGGTATTCTCTATTTTCGAAGTTCCCATAATACACTTTGTTTGCCCCCCAAATTTTGCATAAACTATTGTTTTCAAATGCTCTTGGGGACACTGCATATTCCCAAGAGCATTTGAAAACAATGGTTTATGTAAAATTTGGGGGGCAAACAAAGTGTATTATGGGGAATTCGAAAATAGAGAATAGAGCGACTTTCATATGACCTTGAAAAATAAACATAAAAACAGAATGTACAAAAATGCAAAACATTTAATTGGCTTATTGAACAATTTAAACAAACGAGCACAAATTTTCATTGGCTTCGTGAATGCAGACGCAAACAGCATCATCTCTCCATGGAACTTTCTGGAAAGGGATCGGCATTTCGCTTTGACGTCATTTGAAAAGCAGTAATGTGATTGGGCAATCAAACTGTTTACTGCCCATATTAGGAGTTTCCTTGGCAGGAATAAGGAAAAGCTTGGTTTTAATCTTGCCAAACATTGGTCTGTGAATCAAATTGCAAACACTTTTTCAAGGTCGTATACGAAAGTCGCTCCATTAAATCAATGATTTACATGTATTCAGCCTTTACCCATTGAATTCTAGGAGTGAGACTTAATACAGTATATTTCACTCTTTCTAATGACAGACTTCTTAACACCCCCATTCAATGTTGACTTCATGAAGAGAACTGAATACAAATGTAAAAAGTGAGTAAGCTCTTACTAACCAAGCACGAGGGCCGTACTGGGAAATGCTGGCCTGAGGTCATGCTCAGGTCACGCTACTATGGACCTCACCCGTACAAAAATGACTGAAGACCAATATTCCCCAGTACGGTCCCGAGTAAGTGAGCTTAGTCAGCTTTACTATATGGCATTGTTTCTTTGAGTGATCAGACACTCCTCCACTTGGTGAATGCTCATAATCTTCGTCTTCCAGCAGGCAACTTTGAAAAGTAATCTTTTACATGTAAAACTACATTCCGCTTGCTATAATAATAATAATTATACTGTCCTGATGAAAAAATTAAATTCCCCTTTTTTTGAAACTTCTTGCGTTTCGCTCAACTTTAATTTCCCCCGAGAGAGAAAAAAATATCATGGAAACTGCCCTTTTTCCATGATGGTAATGGTCTGTACTGTAAAATCCCACCCAAAAACCAGCCAATCAGATTGCTTCATTTAGCATAAGACTTGCTTGCCATATAATAAAAGTATCCCAACACTTTGGATGAATTATATTATAATTTGCTACAAACGGGCTTTCCTGTTTTATACTATGTATACTACATGTACCATAGTTTTTCAGTTATAAGGTGAAGCATTTTTTCTCAAAGAAATTGCTTGTTAGCTAAAAATGTGACCTAAACTCAAGGTGTGTCTTCTAGCCGAGGATCTTGTTGCAACAAAACTCTTGCAGAGATGGTTCTTCAATCCTTTGCCACCATCTTGTATGTTAAACTCGCCCCAGTCTTTCCCTTCCTTTGATTCCAAAATGTTGGTCTCACACCAATGTTCATGATTTTGGCCTTAAGCCTATGACACACAGTTCAACATCCTGCAACATTTGTTGCTCAACAAATGTTGAACCATGTTGCACAGATGTGTTGAACGGAATAGAGTTGATCCCTATTTTCGTTCAACATCATTCAACAACGCTCAACAGGTGGAATGGCATATCTCAACATTCAAAATGGCATGACACACTGTTCAACATTTGTTGAACAACAGCTGCAACATTTCTTGATCAACAAATGTTGAACCGTATATCACCGGCTTTACATTCTTAGCATCACAACAAAAAAACCCGCAAGAAAGCACTAATAACAACTAGATTTACCGGTAAAGGTTTTTCTCTAAATTCTAGTTGAATTTCCATCTGCCATTGTTCTTGACTTACACTACAATCTTCAGTCGAGAAAACATTAACTGGCGATGAGTTGACCAAAATTCCTCTATTTGAGATGCATCTTATAACTACGTCACTTTTGATGAGATTTTCAGTCTGTGAAATACAGCTGTAAATGCCATCAAGTTTGAAAGCTAAAGGTGCGTTTTACAACTGAGTACACCTTGTATCTGAAAAACTATGGTAAGTCCATGTTTTCTATCTATTGCACAATCCATTTGTGTACATTGTGGTTCAGATTTTCAGATATGTCCAGTAATGCCTCTAATTAGATGTACACAGATTTCAATAAGTGTCACGAAGTGTCCCCTTTGCTCTTCTGCCCAACTTCAACATCCGTTCGCCGCCCAGTGATTGCGATTTTACGCACCAAAATTTAAAAATGTGGCTATCAATAGCCTGGAAGTGGTATAAGACCTTCAAAAGTTGTAAATGGAACACACATTTCCATCGGAAAGTTTCCAACAGGAAAACAGGACTACCTTTTCAGAAGTTCCGTTTATTCCGGAAATTTTCCAGTGGAACGAACCAAAAACGTGTGTTCCATTTACATCCCAACTGGAATTGCCGGAATTTCTTGGTAAATGGAAAACGCCCTTTGTTTTGGATGTCAAAATTGGGAATGCCTCTAATTCAGTGCACTTATTTCTGGACATAAGTGAAGAACAAATCAAAATTGCACCAGATTGTAACATTGAACCATAACAGAAACATATCTACAATCCTGGTCAAAACTGTTGGGACAATTAATTCCCGCTTTTCCCCCTCCCCCCATAATTTACAATGTTGATTTTTCACGATCTTCGAAATCAAGATCCGTTCATCGAACGCTCGCATGTTTCAACATTGTCTGGCGCGATGGGCCCGAAAAAGGTAGCAAAACAAGAACATGCCTTGCTCATATAACGATGGAAGCATGTACAGTAAATTCTCTACTTTTCACCCAAAATTTGACAAGTGTCCCAAAGTCTTTCAATACGGATTGTAGATCTAGGTCATCTTTGAACTTTTCCTAGAATTTGGATATCAAGAAGTAAAAATAACAGAAATACAATGAAACAAGGCAAAAACTACTGTATTTGCACTTGTTCTAATATTTGAATGTAAACTGGCATACTGAGAGCTGTTTATTGGACATTACTAAACCACGAAACAGCGAAACACCAAAACACCATACCATACCATACATTGAGTGCTAACCGACAAAGGTTGGATTTTGAGATCAAATATCGTTTTAATCTCAAAATCCACCTTTGTCGGTTAGTATTCAATGTATGGTGGGGTGATACATGGTGTTTTGGTGTCTCATTTCACTGTTTCGTGGTTAAATAATGCCCCTGTTTATTGCATGCAATTTGCCCTTAAACCTTAAATAACTGGACACCTGCATGTACGAGAAACCACTCACGTTGATTAGACTTAACACTGAAAAAAAGCTTCTTACATTAGATATACAATGCAAGTAATTTTTCGTTAAATTACGATTAGAGTTTCTGATTTTTATTGTGCTGTTGATAGAGATACGCCATGGAAAAAAAATCATTATTTATTAATCAAATAATTTGAAGTGTCTTGCTGAGAATTAAAACCCACAGCAAAACATGCAAAGGAGACAAAGTGATCACACTCAATCAATTAAACACAAGTCCACTTATGGAGAACAATAATTATTACTCAATTTGGTACTTGAAAAATACACAGGAAGTTGCCCACAGCAAGACAAAACTACAATATCTATTGTGTCAGTGAGCAACACAAAAACCAACTCTAAGCTGGGTGGAATCCAACATGGCACAAAAGATTTCATGAAACCACATTCAATCATAATAATAATAATAAGAAGAAGAAGAAGAAGAAGAAGAATTATTATTATTATTATTATTTTTATTATTATTATTATTATTATTATTATTATTATTATTATTATTATTATTATAACAATGTTTTACTTCCTTGCATAAGGATTTCTATTTTTGAATTACATATTTTATAGGGCCATCAAGACAAGTGGTTTCTCTGACTTGAAGCCATGATCAATAAAATGTCAAAATAAACAAAGAATTAAGGCAATTTGTCTGTTTAGTGAGGAATGTCTGTGGCAAAAACAGAAATTTTTTTGTGACAAGCATATCACAAGCACAAACCCTGAGACATTTCCTACATGTTTTACATATGTTACAGCTCCTAGGAATTTAAAAATAAAACTTGAATTTGAAAATTGAGAAGCTCCTATCGCGGTTTTTCGTAGTTATGTAAGTAGATTATCAAAACAAAGAAAAAAAACAAAACAATACCTTTTGTTCAAACGTTTAAAATAACTCTTCAAGAGCTACAGTCGATCTCGAGTCTGAATCCCCAAAATTATATTTGGATGCAAATAACTTAAAATCAAACTGTACTGTAGCAATTTTAGGAAATGGTCCTGACAGCTAAATTATCTATCTGTAATTTTGCAAAACATCGATTAAGCCGGATCTGTGATAGTTTACAAAATTAATTCAACTGTATTCGCAATACTGTGGGGTTTCGTTTTGACGAAAAACATTTGGTTTTCACAATGATACAATTTGAGGAACAAACTAGTGGTTCACGATTAAAATGACCTTTGGGTGACAGAAAATAGCAGCTGCAATGTAGTAAGTCGATGGTTAGAAATTTATGTAGGTTACGTACAGTAATAGAATTTAAGCATCTCAAATAAAACTCGGTCGAGATGGTTTTGAGAGCGCTAGGCGCCAAGAATAGTTCCTTCAAACATTTAACACTTAATTAACAAAAACGACTTGACATTTCCTTACCCAAGTTGTGAGACCTGTGTAGCAGATTTCGCTAGTTTCAGGAGTGATTTAGCATACACTTCCTCGACGGTGGACCTGAGATAAGACGGAGAAGGGAGTTCGTATCGCAGCTGGAATTAAATTCGATAGGATATATAAGTGAGATTTTCTCGCAAAAACTTATTTCGAACTCACCTCTCTCGGACGAACTCAACAAGCTTGAAGCTCGCATTATTCCCATATTTCATGTTATGATAAAGCACGTCAAATCCGGCATTTCGCTCCCCCTGAAAAGAAGCAAGTAAGACAAGAGATTCTAAATGTTACAACCTACATCTCAGTGGCTTTCCGGATGTCAAACATTGAGATCGGACACACAAAGTGAAAACTCGGTTTTCCAATATAAACGCACCCAAAAGTGGTCCTCGAAAACCACCATTTTCTAACGAAAGTCCAGAATCAAGATGTCAATCGTCGCAATCTCATTAGACTTGGGAAGTCGGTATAATCAACACCAACATGGAAGGTTTTCCGTGAGCGGAAGCTCTTACCGACAACATCGGTTGCCCAGGTCCTTCGCGGCCAACATTTAAAAGTAGAAACTGGGAATTGAGTCAAATCCGAATAAGACTTCTTCGCTTTTTTGTCAGTTTCTTTTTGTGGTAAGGAATTACTTTTCCACTACTTGCTTATCTTTATTCAATAAATGTAAATTTTGAAACGAATTTACATGAATCTTTTTTAGAGTTTTCATAAAACAAAAGATCATGAAATCTTGTGGGAAAGTTTTCAAGTTTCGATATCACTTAGGATCCGTTCCTCTGGAATGATCCGAAAAAGGATCACTGGTCAAAGATAACTTGGAACACGATACATCAAAAGAACTTTCGAACTGGATTAATTAAGCCCAATGGTATTTTTCTGCTGAGTTTTGAGGCTGAAAATTCCTGTGAACATCCTTACATTATAAGTTTACAAGGTATTGCAGATCCGAATGTCCGTTGCTAGTTTTCATCATTTTCCTAAAAAACGACAGTAAATTCTCCAAACTTACCGAGGGTAAAGAAGGATGATATCTTTAATCAGGTTCTTTTGACAAGCAAAATTAAGTCTACAGCGAACAAGATCTCAGCTTGCCTGAATAAATTCATGAAGAATGGGAAAAAATCACCAATTTCAGCCGTAATAGTAGGTTTTATATTTTTAAAGGGTCTTGTTTCCGGCGAAAACTTGAAACAACGGAAAAATTTTCCGTTGCCGTCACTCTTTTTCGACATGAAGACCCTAAGCTTGTCCTTCGATAAAAAAAATTAGAAAGATACAAACCTTGGCATAAAGGAGTAAATTGCGACTTCAATCTTACCTTGACGAGGTCGTCAAATACTCTGTTCTCTTGTTCCCTCACAACGCATTTGCTTCGGCTCGGGTGAATCTTCGGCCTTGCAACTCGGGAAAAAATACCACTCAGCCGACGACTGGGACTGGGTTTTTCCTTGCTTTCCGGATTTAAATGAATCAAGATGCGTTGGATGTTTCTCAGTTCATCCTGTGAGTCGCAATCCTCTGGCTCTGAGTTCGCTTCAATAAACCAGCTGTCCGAGGAATCCACATCTTGCTCGCTGATACAAGATGGACGAATTTGGATTGTATCTCGAGGCGGAGAGCCTCCACAGTCATCTTCATAGTCGGACAAAAGTCCTTCTTCCTCGGCAAACAGCCTTTTCAAGCCATGATTTGAGAACCGAAAAGGAAGCGAGTCTCTACGTTTCATCAGTCATCTGGTCCTGACTGTCATTTTAAAAATGTTTTTGAAACTTTTTTTGCTTTATATTAGTGAGCTGGTTATTTTGGTTTTTTGAATTGTCACACAGATTTCCGACATCCTGTTGTGACTATTAAATGTTCATATCCTCACTCTTAACCAAGTTGTTGCACAGAAAAAAAAGTTTTTTTGGAGATTTTCGACCGCGACATAATTTGTTATCATTTAGCCGTTGTTTTTTTGCAAAGTTTGCTGCAATTTCAATGTCCCGGATGTTGAATGAACTCACTGGTGGCGTCAGGAAATATTTCAAGTAATTTATAATCTCTAAGGGAGCGTTCGATTGACCGTATTCCGGAAAAGGAGTACATGATGGAATAGAAGTTAGAACTCCGTCGTTTTTACGGATATTCACCCGCTAAAATGCTATTTTAAACATATCTTTCTTATCCTTGTTGTTTCAAAACGCCAGACATACCGTTTTAAATCAACATTCCACGTATTCTTATTCCGGAATAGGGTGAATTGAACACACCCTAAGTTTATCAATAAATTCTCTAAAACTACGAAAATGTATTTATGGGACACCTGTATAATTATAAAGCTGGAAAAAGGGTTCCGGGGTACCTGTGGCCCCCTGCTCGCGAGAACATTATACTAAACATAACAAATGGTCAGAAGAAGGTAATAAATCGATTCTCCAAACCAGTGGCCCAATCACCCTTAAAAAGTGAGCCCTATTTAATTACCTTCGGATTCCCGTTTGAAATAAAACTCTTCGTCTTTGGATTCTTTGTTCCAAACCTGTTACTCTTAGGTAGTGTGAAAAGCTTGTAGAAGCAATTGGGAAGCACCTTGGAGACATGGACAAACAGAGAGAAAGAGGGTTGGGTTTGGAAATGATAAAGATCCATTTATGGCAGACCGATTGACATTATCTTTAGGACTGTATTCTACCATGAGCTACCATGAAGGTAGTCGAAACTTTCAATTTGTGATTCATTTCTTCCCTTTTGTGTTTGACACGTGCATTTAAGCGATTTTGCTCGAATGCTGAGCCTGCATTTCAAGCGGTTCAGCAGTAACGACATGCACGCCTTGCGGACCTATCCTGCCTCCACAAACTGTCACCACCCGTAAGCAAAAAAATTCCAAGCTAACGAGAGCAACCTACCCATGGTG
>OX421457.1:7278072-7280572 GCA_949126865.1 Montipora capitata | reverse complement strand
GTGCACCAATATGGCGGCCGGAAAATAGTGTCAACATCTGTTACTTACTTTGGCTATCTAGGCGAGTGATCATCTGTATTGAACAAACAGCTATTTACCTAAGCACTTTTCCTAATGCTTTAAATTCAAAAAAGGCTCAAAACCATGAGATAAATATATATTTGTCAATAAACTCGATCGTCGCCCCTGTCACGCACTGCTATAACTCAGAAATTCAAAATGCTCTGGTTTCCAAACAAAGCATGCTATTGAGCTTTAAAATTGCAAATGGATACAAATTTACCGCCTCTTACGCCTGATGAGGATAAAAACTTTTGTGGCTCTTTAGTTTTGGATTTTAGAAAATGATGACGTCACGTGAAAACGATCTATAGGTCAGACGGACGAAACACCGTTCATGTTGTTCACAGACAAAGGAAAGTGGATGATACATAAATATTTTGGCAAGATTTCTGCACAGGTCCCTACTTCATTATGCATACACTCCTTTGTTTCAAGAAAACAATAGCGATAACAATAGACGTTCTTTGGGAATGTGGCGCTTTGTTTTTCTTTTTAGAGGTTTTTTTAAAGTCTATATGAACTTAAAAAAAGTCGGTCAAACTTCTGTCTGAAATACGGAAAATCGAACAGTTTTTCCTGCAATTTCGGCACTTTTCCTGCGATTTTACCCATTTTTCAGTTTTAGAATAAGCGCAAGAAGTGGAGTTTCAAGCAATCGTTGTAATAGGGTTCAGATTCGCAAACAAAGCAAACAAACCAAATAAAAGTACTGTCATAAGAAATTTAATGGCTACCTGCTCTTTTTATCGTGAAATTGTTCTTCCTGTCTGCTTAAAAATTCGCAGAGACACTGCAAAGTGTATATTTTCTTCCTTTCCTGTATTTAGGATCACGAACGGTGCATTTAGAGGGATTTTGCGATTTATCGCTCTTTGTAGAGATCGGCAATATGCTCAATGATACTTCCAAGTAAATAGATTTGGTAGAGATCCATGGATGTTCCCGTACGAGGCATACTTCGTTTCACTCCCAATCGTGTCTTTTCAATAACCTGCTGTGGGCTCGTTTGTCTGGGTCGACAAAGTTTAGGCGATGGTTAACTGCAGTGAGATGATGTTAGCCCTTGTCTTGTAGGCAGTTGTAAACTTTCCGGCCACAGGTAGCTAGGGCTAATATTTTTTCAAGGAAAGTTTACGGTCAGAAAATTAATATGTGTTCTGGTGGATTGAAGGCTATCCATTGCAGTTTTTTCTTGAGCATCGCGAAACATCTCCCGATGCGGCACTTTGTCTTTGCCAACTGACTGCGTTTTCACACAGGTTTTCGACACGGAAGACGAAAGTAAATTGTTTTCTTTGCACCACTGTATGCACAACTCTGGAAAGGCTATAAAGCAGGGACAATTTCCAGATGATCAAATCTCCCATTGCTGTGACCCTTTTACTTCGGTAGCCCTCTTGATTATTACGAAGACACAAGTTTGCTTTAAAATAAGGGAAAATATGAAATGATTTTAATTGCAATGAACTCGTGCATGAAAGTTTCCCATGAAAGATGCACCAATCAGACTTTAAGCGTGGTATACTCTTCCACGCAGTGAACTTATAAGTGTGCCGCATGCACGTGGCATGAAGGAAAAGCAGGTCACAGTTTACAGCAATACTGGAAAACCTAAAACTATCACAGGGACTGACCTTAAGCCTAAACAGTGCCTTCAGTCGTAATTAGGCTTACGGTTAGCATTATTAAAGGGATGGGTTGTTTCAAGAGTAGTAACACAGGGATCTCTTAACGGTAACCTACAAGTGTAAGTTCGATTGTAGGTGCTCGGCGCGGCACGTGTATATAATTACGTATCATTGTTATGTAAATAGTCAGCCAGAATTCTAAATAAATATCATTTTCAAGGTGTGAATTAGCACCTTGACACGTTAGCTCGGTGGTAAAGAACAGGGACAAGTAATCCAGAGGTTTACAGTGGGTCGGAGTTCAAGGCAAGCTGCGAGTGACATATCATGGGATTAAATGGCAAAAAAAGCCGAGCGGGATCTGGAAATAAGAACAAGACGAAGGGATAGAAAGAAGAAAGCTGGAACGAAAACGAGTAACGGTGTGGGCGATGAAGGGAAAGAAGAGAGGGAGGGAGGGAGAGAAAAAATGAGATCCGTTTTTATTCATCCCGTAAGTACAAATTACCCATGTAGATATTCGGTTCTCTTGGGTATACGTATTGTTCTACAAAACAATAGCGCGAATGAATAATTAATTTATTCTGCATGCATAATGAAGTAGGGACCTGTATGGAAATCATTCCAATATTTTTCACATTCATCCCAACATGTTTCTATTGTTTTTGTCCTCACAATCAAGCTGAATATTTCATATTTCAAAAATGGCCTATTTCTGACCAATCTCCTTTCTCAGCATAGCCTCTAAGGTATTTGAATGGTGGGTCCTTAGCTAAGCCCATGCATTGCCTTTAAAAACAATCATTCAT
>OX421457.1:7258072-7273072 GCA_949126865.1 Montipora capitata | reverse complement strand
AGGATCCCGTATGCCATTAATTTTTGGCCGAAGTATCTCATATCCCGTTGATTCTTGTGGCTTGTATCCCCATAATGCAAGGCACTACTGGTGACGTCATTGCGGATAATATGTTTGGGTACTAGGTAACGTAAAACACATTTTCCAGGGGCCTTGCGTTTTTTGAAGTAGAAACTGCATGCAAATAACATTTCATGGATGGTTATAATGTTCATAGATAGAATGTTTTTATGTAACATCTTGTTAGAAATTAGTAGCACGGCACTTACAGGGTTGCTCATGGAGTTAATTGTCTTCGAAGCAGGAACATAATGTTTGTATTGTATATCAGTACAACATTTTTTTGGGTAGACGCTCGGTATTCCCATCCAGGGGAGAGTAACAGATGCAGTTGCCGAGGGTTTGTTTTGTTTTAGTGACCCTCTCTCTTTAGTCATAGAACAAGAAAGCTGCTTCCCTTGGGCACCTTGACTTCCTTCCTTCTTTCATGCCGGGTTTTTTGTCCCCTTTGTAAATACAAGCAGTGACTTTGTGCAGAACCGTCAACGAAGTCATGATCGAAACAATAAAAGGTGACCAAAGGTGATGAAAAACACTTGTCAGCCTACTGTAGCATGAGGCGGCAAATTGAAAGAACCCTGAGTGAGTGGATGAGGGGTGGTTTCAGACAAACTATCTGGAAGTGCCAATACTGGCAGGCATTGTCAATGTTTGATGCAAAATACATTCAAATAAACACATTGGCAAGTATACGTTTTCACTTTTTGTGCCTTCAAAATTGATCAATGACCCTAGTTTAGACCATTTCATTCTTTTAAAAAGTGATAACTTTAATGTTCGATATCCCAGAGTTTCTTTTAAAATTTCCCATACCTCGTTAATTTTTCCACCAAATATCTGGTATCCCTAAATTTTTTTACTAAAATATGCTGTATCCTGATAACCCCTAATAGGGCCTCACATGTAAACCTTTGTCCTTAAATAAATATAAATAAATGAATAATCTCGTTTATTAACTCATGTTTCAGTCGAGGTGACTGAATTACATGAGCAGTCAGCAAATACAATAATAATTGGAATTTATAAGTAGCAAAATTACTCAAGCGATAAGTATTAGCTAAAACTTTGTCATATCTTAACTGTCCTGATTGGAGTGTGTACCAGTGGGAGACTTCTGTTGTAGTTGGTAGTAGATTAGAAAGGAATCCGGAGGTTTTAATTTCTGAATAAACCTCTTGCATATGTGGTCCCTGCGTGCAGTAAGGGTTGTAACTCCTGCGGTTCGCAGGACCTCGTCATAGGATACACCTGGGAAGATGACTACTAGTGCCCTTTTCTGGATTGACTCAATCGCATCCTCTAGGTACAATGGGATATTTGCTAGTGTTCTTCGCATTTTTGTTCCATCTCAGCTGTCAAGCCAACAAATCTCGTTCAAGCCTGGATTTTTTAGGCCAACTACATGAGTTACTCATTTTACTGTAATGGTCTCTCAAACATTATCATCTCTTAAATTCCACAATGTAATAATATTCTCTGTAAGTGTTAATTGACAGGAAGAAAAAATGGATTTACACCAAATTTTGACAGGTTAAAATATGATGCAAACATAATCTTTACTCCAGAGAAAACCTGCAGCAAACATAGTAAATGCCACATTTGCTTATATATTTACACTTGTGTGCAAATGTGGCATTTACATGTACCATGTTTGCTACAGGTTTGCTCTGGAGTAAACACGTGTTTGCATCACATTAATGTGCACTGTGAAAATTTGGATAAATCTATTTTTCATCCAGTGTAATTGCTGCTGAGGTTACAAGGCAGCCAGCCTGGCGGGAAACCTTATTAGCGAAGAGCGGCGCGATAAAGATTAAAGATCAGAAAAGAGCACGAGAGAGAAAAGAGCACCAATGACGATTAATTTTGCACTTTATGCTGAAGCATAATTATTTCCATATACACTATAATATTGCTTTCTGGGGTTAGAAACGGGAGCTCTGCCTATTATGTAAGGGCAAGATGGAGCCTTTCTGCCCACTCAGGATTTTTCGCTTGGTCCCGCAAGATCAAAGATCATTTTTTCGATGTTTTATCCCATATAATAAAATCCTTTATTGAGCAAGCTTGTTCGGTCAAGATGGCTGGATTTTGGCCTCGTTCTTTTTGTGCGTGTTTATGGACCGAGACGAAGACGAGGCCCATAAAAACGCAGGAAAAGAACTTGTAATAGTTGAGAAAATAGGGTAGTTAAAATCATCGTGGCGCGGTCGATAAATAGGAAGCTTTAGCAACGACGATGGGAACGGAATCGAGAAAGTCATGTAAAAACATAAATTCACGTTATTGCGATCACTTCGCGACTACTCCAAGCCTTTTAACATGACAAAGGTGTTTCAGTCGCTCAGGAATGAAACCGTTACGAGCGGCGCTTAATTTAGGGGAGAAAAATGAAAATTTATCTCCAGGTGCTGACGTTCTCCATACCACTTCAAACTTGGTAATTTCACATTGTTGCTTTGCTGACGACGGCAAAGAAATGGACAAAAATGAAAAACGCACGTGCAGAGCGTGCAAAGCTATTGTTTTTGTCCACTAAATATGCAAATTTGTGACGTTCTCGTTGCCGTCGTCGTTGTCGTTGCTAAAGCTCCCTAATATCCCACCACTAACCATCTCCACTTTGATGAATAGTTGTTAATTGTATTCTGGCTTCTTCTTCAAAGAACGCTGCCCAATGCTGACAAATTCAGTTACTCCAATTGGTTTATGAAAACTAATTCGATAGAATGCGGACGCAGTCTCCCATTCATCTCGAACTAAGACTAGTGTTTCTGAATGGTTGACATTCTCAGGGGCACCCAACGACAATATATTTCAAAACCACTTAAACATAGCATTGTTAAACGTATTTTCGTATTTTAACGGTAGATATAGGCATATTTTTATCCCCTAAAAAATTTTCATCTGTTCGGATGCCCTAGCTGAAAGTCTAGTGATCCGAAAATTATAGGGATCAAAATTTACCTTTTCGAAAATTTCAGCCAGAAAAAAGGCTCCCGAAAATTCTAGGTGACCTTTTTAGGGGTAAAAATCCGTTTAAAATGGGCAATTATACCATGTTTTAGATGTTCGAAAATCCTAGGACAGGCAAGCAAACTAGGAATTTTACAACAAATGTTCCGAAAATTCTAGATCTCAAATCGTCTTCCGAACAGATATTTTCCGAAAATTGACGTTGGGTGCCCCTGACATTCTCGATATGGTACTCCTCGGATGTAAATATTAAACGTAGGCCTTGCTAAACTTGAATGAATTCAGAAATGGGTAATTTCCGAGTTGCTGTTTGCCTCGGTTTCGAAGTGAGTCGTGGTGCTCAACTATTGTAAGGGAAATGAGTTTGATACGCATAAGAAATACGCAACTTATTTCCATTTGAATGGTTGTGCACTAGGACTCGCTTTAAAACCGAGGCATACAGCAACTCGGAAATGGGCTATTGTTGGTTTTCACTCACGTGATCAACAGCCATGTTTTTCAACGAAAACAAAAGGAAGCGTTTGTGTAATAATAGAGTTAAATTCCCGGAGGATTTGGTCGGGGTACCAACATGGCCGCCTTTTCTTTGTTTCGGGGCACCAACATGGCGGTCGTGACGTCATGTGAAACCGAGAATTCAATGTCCATTCGTTTACACGTGCTATTGCATATTTGCAGGTAAGTACTGCATATTCAAGAAAGGGGACTGTCCCAAAGGATTGGACGAGGGATTTGTCTATTGGGACGATGAGGACAACAAGAACCAAAACACGAAAGGAGGGACACTTCCTGACGGCATATACGACAGAAATACCTTGATAAGGTACTGCTGCAGAACGGATGGTGACAAACGAACGCCAGTCACCCTCCCAGTGAGTAGTCCTTTTTACCTGAAGGCCTTCAATTCGTCGGAGTGTCAGCGAGTGAAGGGTGCTATAGCTACCAAAGAGTTCATACGGTTTGACAATGAAGACTATACGAACACAGACAGGGAAGGGGGAAGCTATCCATACGGTGCAGGAGTTGCAAATCACAAAATATATTACTGTTACTATGAAAGTAAGTATGATAGATTTTTTGTCTTCTCCTTTAATGGACCTCAAATTCCAACGAATATCTGACAAATCCAGCTGAATTCCGAACCGCCCGAAATATAATTTCTCAATCTCAAATCTACTCGATCTCAAATCATACACAAAATCACATGTTCAAATACAGATCACATGTTCAAAAACGTGACAGTCCGCGTGACAGAGTTCAAAGTCCTAGAGTCACGAAACTAAACGAAAAAGTATGAAAAGTATTGTATAAAGTTGATTCTGATTGGCGACGAGGCACGCGTAAGTAAGTTAGCTTCAGGGCCCGGTGAAGATCTTGTCCGGGGAATCGAAAGCTTTATTGAATCTTCGCCAAAGATTTTATTTTGACGTAAAAAAAGGTTGCTGTTATTCATCGTGGTGAAGTACAATAATCTTGCAATGCATCTCGGGGCTATCGCGCAATGAATCTCGAGATTGCATGCCTGAGTTCGCCCGATTATAAATGCTATGCCTTGTGGATTGGGTTCTGAGGTACACTCGGCATTTCTTCGGGCCATCGAGTGACTGTCTTCGGATTGCCGTCGGACACCGACCAAATGCTCGGCTAATCACATGGCAGAAAAAACCGTAATATTCGTTTCTCTGAGTTGTGGCGGATTTTCCTGTTGTTTTCACAGTAACTTCATTATGAATCGACTTAGATATCTTATTGAAAGTTGTCAGAGCTTTCAAACTGAGTTGTTCTCTGGTTCGAGAAACATTTCGCTGCAGATTATTCGCATTTTAGGTCGAATTTGGAACGAAAGCAGTCGCAATAATTGCACTCTCGAATATTACTGTAAGATTTACTCTCGAGCATTTCCCTTCTCATTGAGAACAGCTAGTAATAAAGTATTCTCGTTTGTCTCACGATGTGGTCACTTGTAATGTATATCGCGACGTTTCGACTGCATACTGCTAGTCTTCATCAGGCGATGAGGTCGACTGGCTACGAGTCACCTTTTTAGCAGGATGCTCCGCTGTGATTGGTTGGTTTTCAGAAGCTGTGATTGGTGCATTTCGATCCTCGCTGTCGGTCCGCTGTCGCACGGTTCTCCTGTTGTTGTCTTTCTTGATCGTGGGCATCCATGTTTCCGCAATTTCTATTCCACTATCCCTGTTGATGTTGTTAGGGTGAAGTCTTATATGAATCGCCTCTTTGACCCTGCGTGTGTACCAATGATCATCACGATCAATAAACTTTACTTCGTTCCAAAGCGGGTTGTGTCCGGTCTTGTTAGCGTGTTCTGAAACGGCGGAGGTCTGGGTACGGGCAAGTCGGATGTCTCGCTCATGTTTCTTTGATTCTATCTTGCATAGGTCTTCCAGTCTTACCGATGTAGACTTTACCGCATTCACAGGGAGTCCTGTAAACGACACCATCTTGTTTAGTCGGCTCGACAGCGTCTTTCGGTCGTACTAGATGTGATCTTAATGTAGTCTCCGACTTAAAACAGCGCGTATGCCTTGTTGCTGTAGGCAGCGGCTAAGTTGTTCGGATAGGCCTTTGACATAGGGTAAAACCGCAGTAGACTTGTACTCGATCGTGGGCTCAGCACTGCTACTCGGTTTCCTGGTCTTGGTGATTTTCTGCAAGAAAGAAAGAAAGAGGGTAACCATCAGAGACAAGAGCAGAAGACAGGTGTTTCTTCTCCTTTGAGATAACGGAGGGTTTTGTTACTAGACGTTTGGCGGGCTCGTAGAGTCACTTGACAATACTGCGTTTTACTGATTGCGGGTGGTGGTAATCATACGCTAAGTACTGATCAGTGTGCGTGGGCTCCTGTACACGCTGGTGGTGAGGCGGCCGTCCGGTTCTCCGGTTAGTGTCGTACGGTCCGCAAGGCTGGGCTCGTCCTCTAGTTTCTGTAGCGCGGTCTGTACAAAACCAACCAGTCACAGCGGAGCATCCTGCTTAAAAGGCGACGCGTAACCAGTCGACCTCATCGCCTGATGAAGACTAGCAGTATGCAGTCGAAACGTCGCGATCTACATCACAAGTGAACACATCGTGAGACAAACGAGAATAGTTTATTATTATTTTATTTTCAATAGACCTTTTTGCAGATATTGTTTTAAATAGCTATTATGGATCACACGATTGATCCTTCGGTTAACGTAAGGAATTTGGAATCGATATTTGACAATTCGATTAGTGTGGATTCTCACATAAATCAAGTTTGCGAGACCGCTTTTTACCACATTCACAATATCCGTAGAATTTCTAAATACCTTTCACAGGAATCCCTTAAAACATTAGTTCATGCTTTCCTGACGTCCAGACTCGATTATTGTAATAGCCTACTTTACTGCCCAAATATCATATCAGTAAACTTCAACGAGTGCAGAACGCTGCAGCCAGATTAATAACGAACCCCAAAAAGTATGATCATATCACATCAGCTTTATACAACTTTCACTGGCTACCTGTGTTTTACCGCATCTATTTTAAAAATTTAATTGTTACTTTTACTAATAGGCTATTTATAATATGTCACTTAGCTATATTAGTAAATTAGTGTCTATTAAGTCGTGTTCTGTTTATTCGCTTAGATAAAATTCTTCCGAAGGGGCGTATGCTTTCCACATTGGGAGCTCGTTCTCTCTATGCGGCTGCCCCCACACTGTGGAACAGCCTTTCTGCAAATATTCGGGAAATAACATCACTTAGCATTTTTAAGAAAAGAACTTTAGACATATCTTCTTAATTTAGCTTACAACAAGTAATTCTCAGGGTGGTGGTGAATTGTGTATTTTTGGTTTTATACTAAATTCATGTAAAGCGCTTTTGATCATTTTAATGTTAAAAGACGCTATGTTAAGTATATAATTATTATTATAAATATAATAATAATAATTATTATTATTGTTATTATGGGATGCAGAGTTTCTCAGTCTCCGTTTTTAAAAACAAACTTAAAACTCACCTTTTTAAAAAAGCGTTTTTATAATTTTAAGGATTCTAGCGCTATATAAATATTTTTATTATTATTATTATTATTATCATCATCATCATCATCATTATTATTATTATTATTATTATTGTTATTGTTATTATAATAATGTCTTTCGAAACAACAGAAATCGAAATTGCCGCCTTATATGCAACGAGATGCTTCCGTGAAGCATACACTGGGTTGCCTGTGGTACGTGTTACAGAAAATCAGAAGGCACTGAATTGTGTGGTATTGAACTACAGCATTCCAGTCTCTGAAAAATAACAAATACAAGAGAAGCGAGAAACATTGGCTTCTGACATGTTGATAATTTTCAAGTTCCCTCACAACTTCTTTTCACCATAAGTTTAATTAAGCGTGCCCTCTGAACGTCTGACAGAGTTCACTGAAGTTAATCCCCTATCCGGCGGGGTTAGTGTTTGGATGTAAGACGAAAACAATATACCCCTCGTCAAACAGAAGCATCGGACCGAAAATATTGTTAACGCAAACAAATGCGAACTCAGCAAGGTACAGATTTTGTTAGCTTGCTTTATGCAAAACAAGAACATCATTCTAAAAGCTTATTCTACGCAAAAAGTAGGTTCTGGAGGTAATTTTGAGAGTGGAAATCAAGGTTACGCGGCAGACGGCAAATACAAACTCACGATTTAATTAACTTAACACACCAGAAAGACGCTAACCTCATTTTGACAAGAAAATGCTTTACTATTGCCATAAAAACTGTCCAGTTAAGCTCGCATATCATAAAACATGATGAATTCGTAAAGGCCACCTTTTCCAGCGAACAATTTTTTGAAGCAAACAACATATTTGCTATTAGAGAAAAAAACCCCTTCTATTTCATTACGTGCGTGAAGAGAAGAAACTCAATCGTTTCAAATATGCGCAATATTGCAACAAACTAAATTTCTGGATCAAACCGTTTACATGAAGAATCTTTTCCTTGAATAATGAAGCACAAAATACACGACAAGCTTTCTTTCAAATAATTCTTGGCTGTCACATTTCCAATAATTTTTTTTACCTGAAGACTGTGCAGAGTTGATCGCAGATCCACGTAAGGTGTTCGATTCGTTCTCTGTCTTTGTTGAACCCATAAGTTACCAGAGAATTTTCCATTTGGTTTCAGTGTTCTACGTAACAGCACACTTGGTAAAATATTAGAAACACAGCTCACTTTGATTTCGGCTCGACGGGCGATAGATTGTTGTCGAAGTCCATTACTCGTCGCTTTTAAGATTACAGGTGTTTGTTTTTCATCGCCTGCCTAGTTTATCCAACTGACTTTCCATTATTGAGCTCCATAAGGGTATATTTTGTTTAAGGATCCACTAAAACGCCATTCGCGTTACATGACTTTCGACGCCATTGCAGGCTAAGTTAATGATTCTACTGTGTCCACCAGAGAAATCTAGGCATTCCCACTACCCTCTCGATCCTAAGAAAATACGCACAGAAGGCTCTATGCACAAAGACACCACTTACCAGGGGAGTGACAGGGAAGACTTTTACCGACACGGAAAATAAAAAAAATAAAACGGACAATCTACCCATTTTCCGACTGGGATTGCCATACGGCAACCCAGTAAAAAGGTGTATTAGCTGCTGACGTGGTTGCCTCGATGCAATCCAGTGAAAAAGTAATTGTTGAATGCAAAAATCGAAGTAGCGAAAAAAAACACCTTGCTTGTTTTAATTATACTACTAATAATGATGGTGCTGATGATGATGACAATAGGCACCTTTCATCGGACGACTACGAAAACGAGTTTTCCGTACTGAGCATGCGCATAAGGTTTAGAGGCCAACATTTTTAGAAGTGCACTTGCTCACTCCTCTGCATATTTGGTGTGAACTTCGTGCATTTCATTGGCTTCTCATTCCAGAGAATTAAAGTACTTGGTCTGCGACGAACTTGGGCAATAGTACTTTGTGTCAAGTTCGTGTAGCAAAAAAACCGGAGTAAGACTTAACATCCATCTGGACGAACCTTCAAAGACGCACTTTAAAGTGGAGATTTCTTCTTGACCCATTGAGCTCGTCTTTGTACGAGATGTATTGAACAAACATATTGTAATTATTCACTGAAGTTAGTAAGTGTCACATAGTTTATTCCCTCTTTAGGCTAGACGATCGTCGACGAGTAAATTGACTGACCCATAATTTCTCTTTACGGATTATGCGGTTTTAGTATAAAAACAGCCAGAGTGGCCTTCCGATGAAATTGACCTACCCAATTAGTTTAAATTTGGCTCAGTGGATGACTTCTCTTCTCATTCTGCTTGTTTTGTTGGTTAAAGGCTGCCATTTCACACTCAGCTTGGCGGATGACGGTGAGATGAAGTTCACTTCTCCAAACTATTTCGAAGATGGATACCCCATCGCGCAGACATGCACCTGGCGATTTGTGGTCCCACCGACAAAGACAGCTCATATTCAGTTTCTCGACGTAGGATTGGAAGGAGACGATTCCATTAAGTTTGTACTTGTAAATGGTTTGGGGAATGAAGAGCACGAGATTGTCAAGAAATCGGATCCTTCGGATTATCTCAAAGACTACCGTGGATCTCCCGGGTTCCCGCTATTCGTGAATTTCTCCTCGAGTTTTTCTAGTAACTTTTCACGCCGCAAATCGAAAGGCTTTCGTGCAGTCTTTACTCTTAATCCTAGTAAGTGAAAATACAACAATTATGAAATCAAGGAGGATGTTATCTATCCGTCTTGGTCTAAGGTCTGTATGTGTAGTGTAGGAAAAAAAAATAGATCGGTCATTACAGAAGCGATTCCCATACCGGTTTCCGCTCATATACAGAAATCGGTCGGGAAAGGGGACCACGGAGAGTTAAAATCAAAAAAAATTCCCTGGGGAGCATGCCCCGGACCCCCTAGAAACATTTTCATTGCTTTGGAAACCAGTCATTATTTATCCTAGCTACGCCCCCTGCAGTCTGTTTTTTTTTTGTTGTTGATGTTGTCCATAAGTCGTTTGTAGAGTGTGGGAAGTTGTAGGCATCGGTTTAGTGGTATTTGTTTCAAGTTAGTAAACTGGTTAGTCGGTTTACTAACTTAAAACGGAGATCAATAAACCAATGCTTACAATTCTTGGGTTGCACGTCACGCAAGTGAAAACATAAATCGCTTACCATTTAAGAAATTGAGTTTAGAAATGGAAATGTTATTGAAGAGGAACAAATAAACAACGGATCCAAGTCTCAGGGCTGTGCGATATTCCGTACATGAGTTATTCGGTGAAATTTATTACTCAAATTCGTAGAGTTTAGTATGGAGGCGCCATGTTGGTGTGCTGCTGAAGTACACCAACATGGCGGCCGGATACCTGTAGAAACATCTGGAATTTAGGTGTGCTGTCTTTAACACTTTCTGCTGTATAATGAGCTAGCAAACATACGTCTCCTAGTATATTGGCTGTTTAGGCCACAAAAAGACGAGGGAAATCGATGTTTTTATGCAATTGGCATGTTTTTCGAAAGCCGTCGACATGTCACGCACTGTGAAAAACTCAGAAATTCAAACTGCTCTATTTTCGAAACGAAGCGCGGTACCGAGCTGAAAACTTATAAACAGATGCATTTTTAAAACCTCTTGTAGCTGATCAAGATAAAAACTCAAAAGCCTCTTTGGTTTTGTATTTTATTTTTTGTTGACGTCACGTGCAACCCAAGAATCCAGGTACAGTTATTAGACCTAGGCGGATCGAAAAGCACCAATCGCTGTTTACAGTCTTCACAGCCAATGACATCTTAGCTTAACTGACAGTCGACCAATAACATCGCGACTTCGTTGATCAGTCACATCAACGACCAGGACCCGGTTGCTCAAAGCCTGGTTAGCGCTAACTGTTGGTTAAGAGGTATCAAAACCGATAGGTTTCCATGGTATTTAACGCTGGTTAGTGCTAGCCATGATTCGAGCTACCTGGACCAGTGTTTATACCATCTACCCACGTTACACAAATCACTTGACTCTGAAGATGACTTCCGCTCAGGGTGTCGAAACGTCGGTCATTTTCATCCTAAAGAGACCTTCTCAGGACCTCAATTCCCACCCTGGTCAGAGTTTTTCTCTGTGTCCTTGTGTGGGCCAAATTCCATTAGTAGGACTAACGCTCACACGGTTTACATGGGTAGAAAACGAGCACTTCACATTACCCTCCAATAGTTCACTCTTCTCAGGACTACACTCAAATTATCACCTGCACTTGTAAATAGCTAACTGTTTGCCTCCGGCCAACTGGGATTCTTAAAGTTGTTGTCTGTTCTGTTGTCATTAATTTTATGTGCGTAATCATCTTTGTAAAGATCCCCATCAGCCTGCTGCTAGGTTGCTCACGGGCTCTCCGTGCGTCGAATGGCCGATGGTTAACAAGGAGAGCCAGTTGCAGGCTAACCTACTGCTACTGTTTATTCAACCTTTTTCCAAATAAAGTATGCTGGGCTGTAGCTAAGAATAACTTCATCCGGTTGAAGGTTCCATTGAGGCGGTTCGCGCTCTGGGCATCAAAGGGACTTGGTAACAAGGTTGTTCCCAGTGTCTCGCAACACACGGTGCGCTCAACAGTACTCAAAACAACGCTTTTATTTCATTTCCAGTATCAATAAATTCTAGCGATAATTCCGTAGACAGGCAGGTATTCAGTTTTTTTGTTAACTCATCGAATGACTTTTAAACTTTGTGGAGAATAATTTACGATCGTCACCGTTACTTCGATCGACGGCCAAAATTCAGCCGGCGATTACCCCTTTCTCAAGCGGCGATTTTCACCGGCAGCCAGTGGTTAGCGGCATCCCCGAGTATGTAATTAAGTATTTATATGAATAATAAAATAAATAAACTGTTCGAGTGAGGCCATGAGCTGCTTTTGAAACCTTAATCATAGCTTTCGCCAATCTGCATCATCAGGGAATAAGAAAGTATTGGAAGACTGATAAATATCCTATCATTTTATTTTGTTATCGCAGAATCCCCTTCGGTTCCCGATTGGCCTTCGGGAACATTTGGACTACCTCGTGCTAAACTCGGGTGTCCTCAGTCGGACAACAACATCACGTGGTTCACAGGGTGGAGATATCAGGATACAGAAGACCAAAACGCCGCTAATCAGAAATCAAGGAGCTTCCACATGGACGCTGTCGTCGAGAAAAGCTCAGTAAACAGGAGTTTTTGTATTGCGACAAAGAACAGTGGCACAAGGGAGTGGCCTAAAGGTGAGGTTTTGATGGATGTTAATAGCGTTATGCCTTTAAAGTAGGTTAATAGGCAGCTTAAGCACGCCACCTTTTTGAGACGCGGACGGCAACCGGAAGTGATCGTTTTGCACGCCAGGGCAATGGTATCTCAATAGGACTACATACTGTCCAATTTGGAAATAATTGGATGAGAAAAAGTCGGAGGACTGCCAAATTCGGTTTCGTTCAATTTGGCACCGTCGGCTTCCATTGAGTAGGGAGCTTTAGCAACGACGACGGCAACGGCAACGAGGACTTCTTCGTTAAATGTGAATTCGCGTTATTGTTATCGCTTCGCGACTATTTCAAGCATTTTAAGGGCCCACAGACGGATTTTTGGCGCATTGTTAAGGAAGTGAAATATTACTTCTGGTGACTGACGTCATCATATCGTGAGCTGACAAGAAAAATCACCGCACAAATTGTTTGGATCGAAGATTTTTCTTCGCCCTTCCTCGCGCTCGTTTTCAGATCAACTGCGCATGTGTAAACGAACCAACTTCCGGTTTGAGCAAAAACTAAATTTACAGTGGTCTTTGAATTGAATTACTTTTTTTTCATGTGGCACGTTTTACCCCCAAATACAGAATATAGCTAAGCATTTATTTTTTAAAATCATCTTTTTTGAAAATGTTATGGGTATTAAGTATCGTTAATCTCTTTAAAAAGAACATTTTTCAAAATAAAAAGAAAAGTATACTTGTCTGGATTAAAAAACGAATGCAAATTATCAAACCACTGATTAAATACCCAAATTGTGTAACACATAGACAAATTTAGAGTTTCCTTTTATTGGTCAAGTAACCATGGGCGTGGCGTGATGACATCATATTTAGGGTCATTGGCTTACAAATGAATGAAGGGGGTAGTTTCTAAAGAAACTGTGGTGCTGCTTCGGTGGGGAAGTAGTATACAAAAATTTGGTTTTATCAACGGAGTTGATAATGTAAATTGGCCACCGTACAGAGATTCTAAAAGCTGACGTTTCGAGCGTTAGCCCTTCGCCAGAGCGAATCCTGATTCTTCCGTAGTCGTTGCTAAAGCTCCCATTACAGCCTCAGAGCTGACGGAACTACAGATGGAAAATAAAGTGACTTGACTTGACTTTATACCGATCTTTCGTTCACTTCTTACGGGATGTAAATCAAACTCACGAGTGACCAGCTCCCAGTTGGTCAACATGATCTCTTCTCTAAATTAAGGATTATCGTTAATTCATAATTTATAATGGTAATAGGACTGAGTGGAGTTCAAATGTCCAGTCCAGTGGAGTTGGGTCTGTAATCACCATACGATTGATTAGGGAGCTTACGCAAGGACGACGCCGCCGCCGACATGAATGTTGACCCGTAGCCCGCAAGGGCTACGGGTCAATTGGGCTATTGACCCGTGGCCCTTGAGGGCAAAGGGTCTAATTGTTTTAGTATCACCCAACTAGTCGGACAGAAAAGGTAATAATAAAGTTAGCAAAAGGCAAGTTAAAGAAATATTAAATTGGGTACTAAACGAAGGAAAGCGTCACGCTTTTCGCTACTCGAGGACTATTACTAATAGTCCTCTAGTAGCGTAGCCAATCATGATGCAGGATTTGCATTAGTCCACTAGTTGGGTGATACTAATTCCCGTTATTGTAATAATTTCATTTTTACCTCAAGTCGTTCGGAATGGAAAGTGTGTATCACATACAGTGGCAAAACGACTACTGGCAGCCATTTTGTCCGTCGAGGTGATTATCGGCTGATAATCCGAGATAATCCGAGATAGCCTGTGTGTTTATACTAAAATGCAATATCCGTTTAAATTTGTGGGATATCAATAGCCTTTCTTGATGGGTGGCCAAACAACGTGATTCCGCACCTTGTGCAGCACGGGTCACCTATCCAGGAAGTAACCCCGACTTCGCTTGGGTAAGTAGTAACACTATCAATGAGATCGAGGTTATTTGTCCCAGAACAAGATGGCGTCCAAACGCTGACATCGTATGGCATCACGATCGATACCTGAGGGACATCCCGCGAGGCTGACACGATGAAAATGCGTTCTTCTCGAACGCAACAATTATTCACCTCAATGACGTTGAAGGTGCCACTTCGGTGAATAGTTGTTAAGCCTGGTTTCCCGGATCGTCCTGATCGCCTGAACATTATTTGAAACGACTGGGGTGATCGGGACGACCCGGATAATCAGATGGAAATCATGGGCCCGTTTCTCGAAAGTCCCGAAAACTTTTCGGGCCCGTAAAAGCCATCTGTGAAATTGCCACCCGCTTGTTTTGGAAAGCTGTTGGAAAGCCGATCTTTTAACATGTTTTCAAGGTAACAAAAAGAAAAATAACTGTGAAGTTTGACGAATTAAATTCTCTCCGTTCTTGAGTTACAAAAGGGAATTGTGACATCCGAAAATGGCCCGTAAAGTTTCGGGACTTTCGAGAAAAGGCCCCCAGGCTCTAGTTAAAACAGCTCTTATTTTCATTGTCTCGTAACTACATTAAAAGAAACTCCCACTAATCAGAGGTTAACTATCAGTAGAGTTATGACTTAGAGTTAGAGTTAACGACTTCCAAAACCCTGAATTCAAGATTTTGGAAGTCCAAAATCTTGAATTCAGGATTTTGGCAGTCCAAAATCCTGAATTCAGGATTTTGGAAACTTAACTCTAACTCTACGACATAACTCT
>OX421457.1:7235572-7248072 GCA_949126865.1 Montipora capitata | reverse complement strand
GGCTATTCTACTTAAAATTCCTGATATCAAATATTTCATACATACGGTCTACTTGTGTTCCTGGCTCCTGCGATGTGAGAGTGAGGACCTTCTTGATGCTAACAGACTTGCGTTTGAACCTGAAAGCTCCCTTCCTCTAATACGGCTTCACTGGCACGAATCGACTGCCCTAAACCCACTGCAACCAATGAAATCTTTCGAAAAGTAGAAGCTCAGGTGAGGTATTGAGCAAGGCGCCATGGTAAATGTGTCAGGTACAGGAACTGAAACGTTACCGAGTTGCAAGACCTTTGGTCTAGCGATTGTTGTGGGTCTAGTAAAGAGAGCGAAGACTTTGAGGAGGATACTGGTGAGGACACTTTGTTGAAGAATTGGCAATGATGATGACAATGACAGTGACTCTGAAGGTGACGTAGAGAAACGGGAGACTACACCATTCAGAATGCTATCATGTGGCAGGTGATAACAGGCCTTTTTCGGCAGACACTTGGGTAAGCAATCCCATGCAGCTACAAATTATACCTTGCACTCTCTTTATTGTCTCCGTTCTCCAGTAATCTCATGTTTATTTTGAGACTTATCATTAACTGCTTCATATAACATATCGACACTCTGAAATTATATTTTCCCTTTCATAACTCCGGTGGGGATTTTAGTAGCTTGCGAGTGGGACTGGGATTTTCTCCAAATTTGGACTGGGAAATGGAGTGTCACCCCCCACCCCCCCCCCCCCCCCCCTTCATGACCCTCTTCAAGGAGGAACGGAATATGTGTAAGGCCATTCTTTACAGTCAACCATAATTTTGTACTATTTTTTTAAAAAATAACCTAGATTTTTAATCCGTAATCTTAAACCGGTGTCGAAGTAAATAGTACAGTTATAAAAAGAGGGCGCGTCTTTAACTGACAAAAAAAAAACATCCTTCAGATGGCAAGAGCACGAAACAATTTTCAATAATTAAAAAATGCGTTATGTTGGTGCGAGTTCCATTCCAGTGTGAATTTCTTATCGTTCAGTGTTTAAAATGGATCGAAGGCAAAATATCATACGCCATAGCGGTGTAGGGAAGATATCGTTGACGTCACCTATTGTTTTTAGGGAGCTTAAGCAAGGAGGAAAACACCACATAACAATGGGTTTAAATAGCAAAAACAATGGGCGTTTTCCATTTACAAAAAATTTCCGGAAATTTCAGTGGAAAGTTCCATCGGGTGAAAAACGTGTTCCATTTAACTCAGGTCCGTTCGCTGCCCAGTGATTGCGATTTTACGCGCCAAAATTTTAAAATGTGGCCGTGAATAGCCTGGAAGTGGTAAGACCTTTCAAAAGTTGTAAATGGAACACACATTTCCATCGGAAAGTTTCCAACGGGAAAACAGGACTACCTTGTCAGAAGTTCCGTTTATTCCGGAAATTTTCCAGTGGAACGAACCAAAAACGTGTGTTCCATTTACATCCCATCCGGAATTTCTTGGTAAATGGAAAACGCCCGATATCTCTGCACGCCCTGCATACCTTAGGCCCGTTTTAAACGCATTTTACTGTGACATGTGCCGAATCTAATGCAAATGAGAAAAATCTATTGTTTTCGCTTATTTGCATTAGATTCGGTACATGTAAAATGCAACGTTTAAAACGGGCCTTACTACCTCTCGCCTTCCTCTCCAGTGAGCTTTCAGATTTATTTTCCAGCCATAAGATGGAGATATTTTCGAATTTCGAAACATTTTGGAATTTCTTAAATATGAAAAGGACACAATCACTTCAATTTGAATTGCAAATAGTTTCACTCACATATTCGCATTTTGTCGCCAACCTAGCGGCTAGGTTGGCGACAAAATGTTCCAACCAACTCTTTGGTGGTTCTCTCAGACTTGACGTCGTTCGGTGAAGAGATGATTCTTTCCCATACCTGGTATATTCATGACTCGTCTGCAGAATGTGTGCCTTTTCCGAATTAGGAACAAGGTTAGAAAACGTTCATTATTTTAAGCCTCATTTACACTATAGCAGGTTTTCCTTGACAAGTTTTCCTTGGCAGTGTAAATGGACAAGTGTCCTTGTTCAACAACTAGCATGCTAGTTTTTGAACAAGGACACTTGTCAAGGACAATATTTGCTAGTGTAGATTACTTGTCAAGTGCACTCGTCAAGGAAAATTTGTCATATTTTCCATTTTCACTACCAAGGAAAACTTGTCAGGGAAAAACTTGTCAAGAAGAACTTGCTAGTGTGTACAGTCTGCAAGTTTCCTTCACAAGTGGACTTGTCAAGGAATACTTCCTAGTGTAAATGAGCCTTTATAAATTAGTCTTCGTAGTTGTCACATGCTGACATGTTGGTGTGCAAAAACAGAACAGTTTCCACTGGGAATTTAATTCTATTTAAATGCAAATTTTCCTTGAGCATAGATCAGGATTCGCAAGTTGATGTTAATTAACCGAGAATTTTTTGTCTCGCTAACTCGCACACAAGACAACAGAAAAGACTGTTTTTGAATAAGGATAAAAATATTTTATTAATTAGCACCAGTCTCTCCATTCTCGGTGCATGGCCATGAGAGTGGAATGAGCCCAACCATAATCTAAGCTCTGCGCAATCGCGGCTCAATTCAATGGTTTTAAAATATCTAGCGCATCTAACCCTTGTATTTTCCTTGAGAAAGTTCCTACGGAAGCTTGAAGGTGCCATCCGAGTTGTGGAAAATCCGACAACAAAGTTGGTGAAATCTGATATCCGACTTGTAAAAATCCGACATCCGAGTTGTAAGAATCCGACATCCGACTTGTTGAAATCCGACATCCGACTTGTAAAAGTCTGACATCCGAGTTGTGGAAAATCTGACAATCTAACATCCCGCCGGTTGCAGCCAGATTGTAGAAGCTCGGTCTCCTTTTTTTGATGGGTTTTGTGGTTACAGATTGATTATTATATATGAAACCTTCAATTCACGGTTTGCTTTAACGAGTATGTCCTTGAGGGATTTCCTTTCCTTGTATTAAATGTAGTTGCCTTTAGTTTTTCCCTTTTATCTGAATCTTGTGCTGCTGCATTAGATGAGGAATACGTTTCCACATAGTTTATGGCCACTTCTAATGTAAAGGGTGTTTTTTACTGGTTTTTCGTATCTGGATGGCGTAGCACTTTTTCCGATAAGATTATAAACCTTCACGTGTTATTCATGGTCCTAGGATGTAATCAGGATTTCTTTGTGACTGCTTGACGCGTCGTCCATAAACTTTCACATTGAAACTACACTATTGTCACGGTATCAGGCCAGGAGCCCATGGGTAGGAACTTACCTCTCCCATACAAGTTCTATGAGTCAACCTTTGCGCGTATCTTTCTATTTTTAGAACGCCACGAGTTCTACGGCTCTGTACGCACTGTTTAGAATGACCTATCAGAATAAAGAGACAAAAATAGCAAAACCAATGTATGTTAATTGTCTAAAATGATGTAAATTGATGTAAATGTGAGTATCCTGCTGAAAAGGTTAGTTCTAAAAATAGAAGGATACGCTCAAAGGTTGACTCAAGGATAAAGTGCATACACGGGCTCCCGATCAGGTTTCATCCTGTAACTTAATTAAGCAGATTCCTCTGGGAGACCTTTGACGCTATCCTGAATACTTAACAATTATTCCATGAGCGTGCGTTGGATATGAGATGGTAAATAGCCAACGAGGCGCGTAGCGCCGAGTTGGCTATAACCAGTCTCATATCCAACAAGCGCGAATGGAATAATTGTTTTATTAAATTCCTTAGACTCCAAAAATTTGGAAGTACGAAATACGAGCGAAGAGAGGGAGCAAATCCGAGCGAAATCGAAAAAACTTGATGAGAGCTGATGCGATGTTGTGTAATACCTTGTGGTCAGATAGACGCAGGCTCATCACAAAAACATTTCTTGCCTTCTTGCGTACTTCTAAACGTCGGAATGGATCCAAACTTTCCCCCCCAAAAAATTTTTTTTTCCTTTTTGGCTTTATTCAAAGAGAAATCTCGCTTTCCGGCGAAAACATTTTTAGTTTATCAACGCTTAACGCAATCATTTACCATATAAGGTCAAACCAAGGTATATGAGGTGATAACCGGGATTGAGTGAACCAATCAGAGCATGCGAAATGCATTATCCGAGGTTGAGAATTTAATGAATAACGATATAAATATGTCGTACCAGAAAAAGGTTCACCTTATTCCAAAACGGCCACCATTTAAATATTCTTTTGTTTTTATTCAAATTAGCCCTTGATACCTCGTTCTTAAGCTTAAAATTTAAAAGAATATTTTATCTTGAACGAGGCAACAAGGGCCAATTTGTAGCCGCATAAATCAGCGGCCATTTTGGAATAAGGTGTATAGCTCCATGGATCATTTTTAAGGTGTTCGACTAGATGTGCTCGTAACCTGACTTCGCTTTCTTTCTAATCTCGTTCAGTATTCTTTCTGTCACTTTTGAGACGTACTTTAGTCGTTATTCAGCGCACACTTTCCTTAATTTCTTTGAGCAAGAATCTTTAAGTTATTTTAGAAGTCTGACAGATCGCAACAATCGAAAACAGCACAATGAACCAATCAGAATTCAAAGTCATTTCGGCACAAGCGCGGGAAAATGCATGAACGCGATTGGCCACTGGTTTTGGTTTCGATTTCAATTGGATAAAAATGGAGCAACGCTTTTGAGCTGACAATTAAACGTTGTATTGCAACATCAACATGATTGTGCAGAGGCTTTCGGTGCTTTTCGCAAACCACTCTTTAAAAACATAACCTTTAAGTGCAAATTCATGCAGTAGTAGCCAAAACTCTAGGTGGGGGTCGGAGTGTCTAGTTTTTTTCCCAATTTTTTTGTTTCAATTTTTGTTGTTATTCTCCTGTCCTGTTATTTTCGAATGATCCGGATCTGTAAAGTCAACGAACCTACGGAAGATCTTAACAGACATCATAGTTTTTTTTTTTTCTAAATTGGAGGGCTTTGTTTTTCTGTTCTTAAAATCGAGGTTAGTCTTTGTCAGGATCTCAATTCCAGACGTCAAAGGATCGGTTTAAGAAAGTTCCTGTGCAAGTCTGACTTTACCACAAAATCTTAGTGTATGAAAACATTGTGACATGAATAAAATAAAGGGCTTAATTGGCCATTTCCGAGTTCATGTCTGCCTCCTCTTCAAAACGAGTCTAAGTGCGAAGTTTTTGTGATTGTAATTAGTTGTACTTTACATATGAATGAAAACTAATTATTTTCATAAGAAAAAGTTGCACTTAGACTCGCTTTGAAGAGGAGGCAGACATGAACTCGGAAATGGCCTATCAGCTTGCATGAATAGACCGTATTCATAAATGGCAGCTAAGTAATTAGTCTTTTGTCTTAATGCTAATCATCCTAACTAGCCTCGTAAATACAAGCAAAATTAAAAAGAACTTTTTTTCCAAAGTGAGGCTAGTTAGGATGATTAGCACTAAGACAAAAGAATAATTTCTTGATAGCCATTTATGAATACGGTCTATGAACGTCAAGTTTACGTAAAGAGTAAGCGATAGCTGCTCATTGGCACGAAGCCTTGAAACGGATGGAGGCAGCACACTCTCAGACACTCTTGCCAACTTCCCAGCAATAAAATACATGGTATCGAATTCGAGTATACGTCATAAATGATCATGAATTGACGATCACGAATTGATGGTCAGATGGAGGGTTCGGAATTCTTTCAAGTTTCAAGTTTTATTTATTTACAAGAAACAGTTTAAGTTGTTACTAGGCTGGCTTGCAAATAGCGAGAAGCTAATCGTGGCAAGCTGTACACGAAATTATTTAGACAATTTATTTTTTATTTTTTTTTATTACATACAACAGCAACATGTAAACATTACTCTTTGTGCTTTCAAATATTTAGAGAGTAGAAGAATTTTGGAGAAAAAGGGAAGAAAGCAGTCTAGATAAAAAAACAATATGTAAAGAGGAAAACTACAGACTATATACTTAACCTCAGTTGGAAATTTAATTTTTCATCATGCTAATTAAGGTACCTATATCGGCATAAGTGTTTTCAGTTTCTAGAATTTCAATTAGTTTTGTTCTAATAGTTTTTTTAAAACAATTCCTGGATACGTTCTTGAGACTAGTTGGTATCCCATTCCATATTTTAACACCCACACGTTAAAATGCCTTACTTTGAACGTTAAGTGCGGATTGTTGGTAAAAAAATGCTCAGATGTCCTTGAATCCGAATCAGATGTCCTTGAATCCGAATCCAGTTTTGCGATTAAAAAACACAGCATTGACAACAACACGAACTCACAATTCAGATTTTGCGAAAACAAGCAAACTCCTCTTCGGCCTGAAATTCTCCTAAAAATAAACTGAAATTTTCGCAAACACAAGTCCGATTTTTTTAAATTCGCAAAAACCAACTTCGATTTTAAGAACACCCAAACAAGTCCGATTAAGCCAAAAAAGAAATGAGATGTCCGTTTAGAACTTCAGAGGTTTCCTTGATTATTTTTAACCGCTTAATTTCCACCATAAATAAAGGACAGATCCCGATCATTCGAAAATAACAAGACAGGACGGCCCCTCGTTTTGGCTGCTACCTCCATTTTTTTTCCTTGCAAAAGCATCTATTCGCAGCAGAACCTTCCTGAGAAAAGCTCATGTTCGACTCCTGGAAAAGCATTTCAGTTTTCTAGCTTTTGTGAGTCTTGGCATGATAGCAGTGGTACCTGTAATACTCAGATTTGAGGGGGGCATCGTTAGCCTTCTTTTTAGGTTATGATCCGATTGTTTGGAAATAAGAAAAATCTCGATTTTTGTAGTCTTCAGGATAAGGTGCTTGTCAATGGACGAAAGGCCAACTGTAAATTCAGAGTCCCAGGCAGAGTTCGAACCCACGAACAACATGACACAGATCGCTCTACCCATTGAGCTTACCTTGCCAACCAAGATTTAGGAGCCAATTTCACCAGGAGTTCACATAGCTCCGTGGGTAGAGCATCGATTCGAACGAAATAACGGTGTTCCTAGGTTCGAAAACTGCCTGGGACTCTGATCTTTAAGTTGCTATTTTGCCCGTTCCCAATCTCCTCAACGAACGCAGTAGAAAGGATGAAGTAGGGAACACATCGCCATTCGCCATGTCCCAATCTATTTTAAGCCTTGTGCGATGCTGTGAAAGCTATTTTGGTCTCGTGCCCATGGTCGCGCAGCCAATGATAACCAATCAGTTGTCTTCCTTAAAATAGCCACGCATCATGACCACGTGCTACAATTTTGATTGAAAAAGAATACTATCGACCAAATCGGCTAACTCAATGTTGTACCTAATTAAAACCTCCCGGGGTTAAGATCCTCTGTGTATTGTACTTGCATTCTAATGTACATTCACATTTAAATGATATGGAACATTGAGCCATTGAGCTTGAACCATTGAGTGAGCCGATTAGCTCGGCTAGGTTAAGTTCTGTCCCCTTATCCTCTCTTGGAGCGCATTATACCCTCTAACATTAGTATTTGCAACCGGACGCTTCTTTGTCTTGTTCACTGTTATGGAACAATGTTCAATTTTTTTGTGAATATTTTATCCACACTAAATTTGTCAACATGGCTGTCGATTTTATTGTATTGTATAATCAATATGGCCGGCCTCACATCGTACGCCTCTGCCATACTTGAAGAGGCGTCGCCGGCCACAAAATTTAATGACTCCCAAACAGTGGTTACTCCATTGGGTGCCAGTTCCGAAGTATCATTGTTTCTGCGTCATTCCATTGCATTAATCCGTTTACTCCATTATTTGTTTGGTATCACGGGGGTGATTTTGGTGTGGAGCGTTCGACCTGTGTGATCGTATGTGGGCCGAGTATCATTATCTTAAGGTGGATGGGTCTTAACTACCAAACTGTTGTTATGCACCCCTTCAAATAGTCATTTCTCGATTTCCTCTAACTCTACAGTAATCCTTTTTTGCTAAGTATGTTCTATTTAACATTCCTTTGTATGGTTTGACTCACAACCATATTTGGTAAATCACGTGACCAAAACGCTTCCTGGGAGCCTTTACCTGTTTTTTTACTGAAACGCACGGCAGGGGACTGGGACTAGTTGCGCATGCGTCTTATGATTGAATTGATCTCAGATTTCCATTGAAAAAGTTACTTTATAGAACCTTTATAGAAGCTTCCTTAGCAACCAATGTCTTTCTGTAGTTAAGTGTCACCCCCTTTACCTGACTCGAAGGTTTCTCTTCTTCATTAATATCGACTCGCAGGTCAATTTATCCTGCCTTTATCGCTGGAGTCGTCAACGGTGACTTTGTTGGTTACATGATAGAAGTAGATGCATCCAGAATTTCTATGTCCAATAATACACGTTATCATTCGATGTTATCATTCGTAATCACGCAGTCAAAAGTATCATTCTTAATAGCTTTAAATTACTCCAAAATGATCCTGAGACTGGTAGAATCTTTTCGCAACCTCCACTTATTTCATTCAAACGCGACAATAACGTAGGCAACTGTTTAGTTAGAAGAGCGCTCAAAACTAACGAGCAACCCGGCACTTTCAAATGCGCGCGCTCAAGATGCAAAACTTGTCCTTTCACTCTGAACACTAGCAAAATATCGGGATCTAAGCGACTGTTAAGATCACCGATCGTTTCACATGTACCTCCGCAAATGTCATTTATTGCATAACCTGTACGTTATGCAATAAATTATACATTAGCGAGACGGGTAGACGACTTGGCGACCGATTCCGCGAACACCTTCGCGATGCATGTTGAGAAGATTGACAATGATGCATCTAAGCCAGTCGCTCGTTATTTTAATCTCCCTAATCAATCCCATAAACACATGGCTATCTGTGGCCTTTCCCTAAATCAAGGAACGACGGAAAGCCCCAAGAATCTGGAACAAAAATTCATCTTCCAAATCGGCACCCTCAATCCCCACGGTATTAACGAACGCTTTTCGTGTAGCTAATGTATTTCCATTTTTCACGTTGCCATGTTACCACCTACTCTCCTATAAAAACTACACGTAACCCACAATTCCTCGATTCGCTCTGACGAAGGGCTAACGCTCGAAACGTCAGCTTCTAGAATCTCTGTACGGTGGTCAATTTACATTATCAACTCCGTTGATAAAACCAAATTTTTGTATACTACTTACCCACCGACGCAGCACCACAGTTTCTTTAGAAACTGCCCCCTTTATTCAAATGTATGAAAGTTCATCATATTCTAAAAATTAATGAGGTTCTTTGTTTTAAAGATCAATCTAGTCGCAACTTCTTGTACTAACGCTTTCTTTGGGAAAATTCAACAACCCTAACCGTTTACCAATACTAACATTAGGCTTAAAAACTTTTGTTTAGGCCTAATTAGGCCTAAGGTTAGCTTCATTAAATGTGTAGAATTGTTTTTGTATTGGTAAAACAATGACCCGTGACCTGTGACCTGTGTTCTGTACCTGCCAGCTTTGTGATGCCACTCAGGATTTGGATCAGCCTTCTTCAAAATGGCGGTCGAAAAAATGTTCTTTATTGTTTGTCTTTCTATCGTACTTATCCGCTATTTGTATTGATTTTGGTCAAGGCTCTATTCTTATGTCCTTGTCCTGTTACTAAAGGTATTTGGTATGAGCCGTTTTCATCATGGCGACTGAAAGAAATATTTGTTGTCTTTATGCTCAAAACGTTCACTGGCTTTGCTAAAAACAATAAGGTCGCCATTTGTTTGCTTTTCTTTTTTAAAAATCAACATGACTTACGCATTAGCTGGAGGAACAATTCTCAAACAAAATTATTAAAAGGTAACCGTCTTCAAAGTGGTTTTCAGACCTAAATACTGTAGTGCAGCGCGGCTTTGCTTAGAAACGCTATTTCTTATAAGACCTGTTAGCCTTGTAAGGATAGCTTCTGTTCATAAAATGGCCGCTTTCCGCACAAAAATAATACCAACGCACAATTCTTTGATTTCACCTCACGTTACGACGGCCAAATAAGTGGAAAGAACAATAGCAAAAACGTCTTTTGGAAATTTGACTCGATTGTTGTGCAAAACGTAAGCTTCATTTTTCCATTGTTTTTGCACCAACATGGTCGTCTTATCACGTGAGTGCAATCAAAGAATTCAAGGACTCTTCAACAATGGCGACCTTATTGTGATTAGTGTTCATGGTTTGTGACATTCCTAAACTCTAGGCTTCATTGTTAAGGTTCCTTGTGATGCCACTCAAGACATGGGCTGGGCCTTTTCATCATGACTTCCTTTAAAATTTTCTTTTGTATTAATGCTAATAAGACCTTGAATCCTGGTCAATATGGGCGCTGTTTCTTTGTGTTTTAATAACAGCGGGACCGCTATGACGTCATGTATACACTACATTTACAGCAGAAAATTCCAACACAAAAGTCACCAATTCAGTGAAACAATTGGAATTCTATTGTTTTCGGAGGAGAGCTTCTGTTGTGTCTTTCATTGTGTAGCATTGTATTGAGCAGGTTCCTCTTTTGTTACCTTTTCTATTGATTTGGATTCTTGTTTTTGTTTCAGGGCAAAGCTCCATTGTTTTGTTCCTTTTGATACCTTTTGGTCTCTTTCATCGTGGCCCCCGATAAAAAAACAGTTTTTGTTGTTATGCTAATTTACTTTCATGCATGCATGGCCAAAATTCAAAAGAATTTTTATTCTATAATGCGTCCAGAAGAGCTAATTAGCATACCCAAAAAATAATTAACCGGCCACCATTCAGGATTGAAGTCTTTTGACAGTCAAGAAACACAAACGATGGAACAGGAGTTGGATTGAGCCGCATTTCGTCTACTTTGAAGGTATGTACAATGTTTTTCACCGATTCTAAAATTGTATGTAGTCATGCCCAATTCATTGTTTACAAAGATCGACAGCAAAATTTCTTTTGATATTCAAATTTGTCAACCACTGAACAAAAGGCATTGTGTTTCAACAGCCAATAAACCTCTGGTTAGTGACATTAATAACAATGGTGACGTCATGCGAAATTTCGCTGTACGATGAAAAACAATAGGACGGCTTTCAAAAACAATAATAAAACAAAAGAGTGTTACAATAATCAAACATTGTTTTCTCGGTATTGTTTTGGCAAAAGCCATTCACTATCATACTTTATTTTTTCTCATTAAGTACTCGCCACTGAAAACGTTAGGATTAAAACTGTTATTTTAATTTAATTTAATGGTAAAACCTGCATATTTCTGTCAAAGAGCTTCACAAGTTTTGGTCCAAACGTAAAGGAATCTTCTGGGTAGAAAATGGTGAAGACAATAACACTTACTTTGAAAAACAAAGATTTAAACAATAATAAGCCATTGTCATCTTTTGTTATATTATGTTAATTCGTCTTCAAAACATTTACGATTGTTTCTTCCCTTTACAGCTCAAAATGAAGAATTTGTGGAAGAATTTCCTTCAAAAAGTGGAGTACCTAGTACAGAACAAGTTAGATGTCGAACGCTTTGAAACCTCGATATTTCAAAAGATAATCAGCGAAAGCTACTACCACGATATTTCAGAGCAAATTCTATTGTTTAAAAGACGGGAAGCAAATTCAACCAATCATGGTGCAGGATATGGGTCACGTGACTAATATTGACCAATCAGAAAGCTAGAATTTCCAAAATTTCACGATCACGTCTAAAAATCGGTGGATCAAGCAGTTTTGGTCACGTGACCCATATCCGACGATATGATTGGTTGATTTTGCTTCTATTAAAAAAAAAATTGACATTTGGACCAAAAAAAGAGAAACCTTTTGGCCTTCGTCTATTGTGCACATCCTTCCTTCTCATTGCTGCCATCACCCCACTCCATCTTATTTTCCTTATGATAACCTCTCTTCATTCCTGTCCTCTGTTTCGTCACCTTCTCCTTCCTTCTCTTCATCCCGTGACCACCCTTCTCCTTTCTCCTCTGCCAGATAACCCTACCTTCCTCTCCCTTCTTGGTGATCATCTCCCTTTTTTCTCCCCCCCACCCTTTCTCCCATTCTTTCCTCCTCCCTTCCCACATATTCACCTATCTATTTTGTCTACTGCCTACTAGCACCGTGTTTATTTCAAAGACTCTCAATTGCCCCAGCCAGGATTTGAACCTGGACCTCTCGCACCATAGTCTAGTACACTACCAACTGTGCAAACCAGACCACGGTTAAGGTATGATGAAAATTTGTTTTATTTGTGTACTATATTGATTTTTCGATATGCTGCGAAATATAAAAATGGAGCTGATACAACGTAGAACAAGTTCTCTACGTTGTACCGGCTCCGTTTTTGTAGGGTTAGCATATTTAGAAATCAATATAGTACACAAATAGAACAAATTTTAATTTCTTAATCAATCGAATTTGGAACAGAGAATATAAAAACGGAAATGAGAAAACGTTGAGCAATTTCTCTGCGCTGTGTCGGCTCCTTTTTTGATATTCTCTGTTTCAAAATTCATTGATTTAAAAATTAATGTTATA
>OX421457.1:7205572-7223072 GCA_949126865.1 Montipora capitata | reverse complement strand
AAGTTATTGTCCGAGCAAAAATGTTTGCCAGTTAAAGTGATCCACGTTGCCCCGTATAACTTCCCACAATACTCTACTTGTTAATACTCAAACCGCAGTCTCTTTCAATAAGCCTTCGCTATAAATCTCAAGATCATATTTTTGTAATTAATAGACCAGATAGACTGCCGTAAACATGTTTACTTTTCTCTTAAATATGAGCCATCTTGGCGACAACTCAGCTAAATGTGTTTGGTATTAAGGGGACACAACATAACTTAATTAACTCACGCGCATTAGAAATCATAGCAAATCTGAGTAATGCACCTATCAATGTTAAGCTGTTGGGGTGGGGCGGAGGGCCGGGCATAGGCGGGGGATTTGAACTCAGATCAGTTTTTCTGTTCAAATGCCCGGCCCCAGGAAAGTCATCCTGGGTCAAAAAAGTGCAAATTCCTCACCCCAGGGGCACCCGGAGCTTAGAACGATCTGCCACGTGTTCCAGAGCGTCAACATCCACGAACTCCTGCCATTCGTCTTCGAATCGCTGAACCAAGATTTCGTCGTCAATATCAATTTTGAATGCTTATGAATTCAAGCAAGCATACACAAGTTGCACGAAGAAACCTCATGAATATTCAAACATATGCAAAAAATATGCACCAGAACACAACGGAAACAAAAGCTGTTCTATTGGATTACATCTCAACCTTGTTAAAAAGATTCGATGACCTTTGTCTTACAAAATATAGAGCAGATTCACTCACCTTTTCTTTCACTGATGGCGTTGAGGGAATCGCAGAGAATTGGTTTGCTTCTAGTGACTTCTGGGTAATTCTATTTTTCAGTCTTTCTCTGTCATTCAAGATGGCGATCAGCCAAGATGGCGTCAGTGGACCCCACTCTTCTAACGGTTAAAGTCAAAAGTCCCGACTCCCGGAACTCAACGAATGATCAAAAGTCCCTACCACGGGCAGACTTGTAACGTCAAATCCCCTCCTATGCCCGGCCTCCCCCCCCCCAGTAGCTTAACATTGATAGGTGCATTACAGTACAGACCTCAAACTCTGTTATCAATGATAGGTGCATAAACAGTTCGTTCAGTCTCGACAACAACATTGTTAAGTGCTCTCGCCTAAGCAAATATTGAACTGAATAAATTTTACACTTAACGAACAGAATAGAATACTATATAATAGTCAAAAGGCTGGTAAACGGGGGTTCTTCACGTGTTTCCCTGCAATGAGGTATTACATCTGCTCGCGTGTTACGGCAAAGCGACCACATTATGGCTCTGTCATTTCTAAGCGAGGTCATTACCCCATTTGTCGGGTAATGTTTCATTTTGATTCTCCAGGGTGGGGCTTTTGCTAAAATGGGTTAGCACCGTGGAGTGGGGCATTGTCAAAAACGCCGCTCGCATTGGGGTTGATTGCTTATTTTAATGTTTTAGACTGGCCCTAATATGAAAATATAAAACTCGTAGAGCCCAAGGACATGAGAATGATACCGATATTGTAGTTTATATGTGCGAAACAGAACGAAAAGGTAATTTGAGGCGATGGGGATTTCATTGAGCAACTTTTAAACATTCTCTGTTTGTGTCAGTGCTCAAAAGACTAACTATCCAAAATGCATTTGGAATTGATCATTACTTCCGAAAAGAATACGTTGAGTACTTGAAAATTATATCAGGTTTAAACAGTGAGAACGAAGGATAAATGTTTTACAGACGGGCAGTTGGAATTTTTGTTTGACAGAACGTTCATTCGATAGGTCTGCTAAAGATACATGGGAGTTACCTTAACTCCTAGCAACTATAAAATTTCGACTATGATCACAGAATATGTGTAAAGGTTTCGATAGGACGAGTTCACCAAGGATGGACCTGAAATAAAACCTGACAGGACGCAAGTTTAAACACATTTACGTTTAAGAGGAGGATGATCGTTCGTCACAGTAAAAAAAGGTGGTTTGCAACCTATCTCTAGAGACACCGATGACAACGATGTAAAGTAAACTTGCTGGTGGACGAACAAAATGAGCTAATGGGAGATCTTTTGTTTTCTTTCACCAATATGGCGTTGATGACGTAACACGAAAACCACCTATTTTGACTCAAAGCAACCATACAGCAATTTATTCTGGTCTCTGAGAAGTCCACTGAGGTCGAAAACGCGACACATTATGGGAAAAAGAAAGCAAGATTGTGCATCGTATAATTATTTTTCAATTCTGATTATGTTGCTGATCGCTCGCTCCGCAACAATAAACGATATGGTGAAGTAAGAAAGTCGGTAGGCCGCAGTTAACAACTGGACACTTTGTTGTTCCACGTTGGTGCGAACACTGGAATGGAGCGAAAAAAAATGCAAGTAATTAGGACACACCCAATAGACTATATTCGTATTCTCAGTATCCTTGGTTTTCATCCACGTGATGAGACGGCCATGTTGGGGTACAAAACAATAGAAAATGGCCCCACAAGTTTTGCATAATAATAGAGCCAAATTCCAATCTCGTTCCCAGAGTCTTCGTTCCCCTTGACCAGCGGGTCGGGTTACGAGAGACTCTGGGATAAAGCGTTTCCGATAACAGGATTCTTGTTATTCCGGTTGAACTGCGCAGGCGTGTACGTGTAGTTCAAGATGGCGTCTGACTCCTCGTCTGAGTTGAGTACTTTTCACAAAGCTATCGAGTTTTCCTTAAAGAAACTGGGTAAGCCGAAACTAGAATTGAAGAGAGAACAGTACGATGCCATAAGGGAAATATGTCTGATTTATCAAATATTGCCGGGAATTTTTGACTACGTTCGAAGCGCGGCTGTGAGCCTGATCGACTCTGGGAACGAGATTGGCCAAATTCCTGAAAGACATTTTACATCATTGTTCTGTACAACAACATGGCCGCTGTGACGTCACATGAAAACCCCCAATTGCATGATGGAATTGTGCGCGGAAAGAAGGAGAACTTAAATGGGTTCACTGCGCATGCTAGCTGCCTGTATCTTAAATCGTGACCCCTGGTTCGCAAGGAGCCAGGGACGATTTCAGAGGGAAAGGCGATGTCCACCAAATTGTAACGGATCTTATCGAACAGCTCTAAGTCCTTCTGGTCCCTATGGACTTTTAAGGATTCCTATCCGAGTTTGTCGATCATTTCGCTGATGCTGCTGGTTTGACGGTAGTGTTGTTGGACAAACCGGGCCGCACGTCGCTGTATCGATTCGACGATGGTGATCCCTTTAGATCATTAGTAGTTAAGCTAAAGCTCAAGCTCACGCCGTATTCACACGGAATAAAATACTAGACTAGAGCTCAAGTCAGTCTGTGCATGCTTCGTCGGGCCTCACAGGAGTTTTAGGGAACAAGAGAATATGGCAAATTTGATATCTTCGAGAACAAGAGAACATAAACCATTTTAGGGGTCAAAAAGCTGAGAACAAGTTTGGAAGTAATTTCGGGAACAATGGAACACAAGCAAATTTTCAAAGGGAACAAGGACATCCCCTGGAAGGCCGTCATAGTTGGTCCCAGTTACTGTACTTTTATATTTCGTGTTTGGTAGTGACGTAAAAACACCAATAAGGTACTTCTCTATGTCAATCTTCCAATCTCTATGTCTATTCTTAACTTATCGGTTTTAGTTATCTCGTTAAATTAGCATTTTCATTTAATTTTTTGTAGTGAAAGAAGTTGATTTTAATACACCTCATCCCAAAATTGCCGCCATTTTAGTATTCTTTTGTTTCTTTGTAAATTGACCCTTTTGGCCTCGCTTTCAAACGTAAAATTCAAAAGAATATTTAACCACTTGACGAGGGCTAAAGGGCCAATTTGCAATCACACAAAAGAATATTACAATGGCGGCCATTTTGGAATTAGCCTTCGTTGCGAAAAAACAGAGTAGACTTTCATGTTCCGATTAAGCCTTGCTAATTAGGTATCGTTATGTTTGCTTTGTTCTTCTGTTTCATGGACATTAATTATTTCGGATCCGGTATATGAAAGACCAGCCAAAAGACAACATTATCTTTGACTCACTTTCAGTTCTTTTCCGACAGTTAATTTCATATATACCGCTACGACCACAGGCAAACCACTCTATGTGTTCGTGGTAATATATGTTTGTATGAAACGAAGAGAATATATGAGGGTTATGAATAAAGCTCTAAAAATTGCACATCTTACTCACATCTCGGTCTGAATATCCCCATAAAGTTAAATGAAACCTTAATCGACTCATGTATGGTGTTTTTTCGCAAATACAATACAAATACAGCTTTCTCAATATGATCGGTGCCAAACTCAGCGACCAAAGGAATTCAAGGAATGCAGACCGTTTCAAATCTATCAATCAGCGCTTGGCTTCCCGCGGCAGCCCGCCGTGGTTCAAATCGCTGATTGATAGATTTGAAACGGTCTGCATTCCTTGAATTCCTTTGGTCGCTGAGTTTGGCACCGATCATATTGAGAAAGCTGTATTTGTGACTTCAGCATCGATTTTCTCGGAAACAGTTGCAGGGATGAAGCTCAAATTCGGCGAAGAGACAGAGAAAAAACTCATCTATCAAAATCCGTCGCCATTCAGGTGAGATTTTCAGTATTTTTGCGTTAATTCCAGTTTGAAGTGGAGGAGGTCGAGGCTGACGGCCGCCAAGTTGCAAGCCTTGTCTCCCTCTCTTGTCTTAACCGTCACCGGCCAAAAGTAATTTCGCTATAAGACGCTTTAGACGGCCCAAGAAGGCGAAAAAACACCATACATGAGTCGATTAAGGTTTCATTTAACTTTATGGGGATATTCAGACCGAGATGTGAGTTAGATGTGCAATTTTCAGAGCTTTATTCATAACCCTCATATATTCTCTTCGTTTCATACAAACATATATAGGACATTTGCATGATGACGCCATATGACTACAAGTACCAAAATCCTTCAGGTTTCGCTTGTGTCATGTTAATTAGAGCTATTGTTATTTTTACCCCACTGGGAATACAAAATTTAAATATGAAAAGAAAAACAAACTGAATTGTGGTAGTTGTAGTCAAATGACGCCATCGTGAAAATTGCCTATTACCACGAACACATAGAGTGGTCTGCCTGTGCTACGACAAGGGGGCAGTATTTTAAAGGTTTCCCGACACGGAACGCCTATCTGTTTGGAATCGATATTTTGTTTAAATCTTTGTTCGACGTCACGTACACTCGTCTGCAAGGAAATACTTGTTAAGTGGGCTAAGTATTGACCGTTGTACTTTCAGTTGGCAAACATTTTAAAAATAGAATCGGTCTTCCTGTTTATACAAGTCGACCAAATGAAAGCGTAGGCCATTTGCGGGGTAAAGATGAAGGGCAGTTTTATTATTAATGAACCTCAAAGTTTGTTATTATGTTTCCTACGAACACCAACGTCTTTTTGAAAGGGATCACGAAAGTACGTTAGAGCTAAAATCCTGTGCAAAAGAGAAAAAAAATTGCATTCGCAGCAGTAATTGGATTTTTTCCGAGAATCCCCGAGTCAACATCGGTTAAAAAGACCATCTCTTCATTATTTCAGACAACTAGGCCAAAGTCCACATACCGTGCGAAGAGTTGGTTTCTCCTACGCTTCCCGAGAGAGAAACCACTGTGAGCAACCGTTAGTTCTTTGAGTGAGCCGCAGTCTAGCGCCAAGGACGAATAAATTAAATTTGAACCGGTAAAACGAGTTAGTAAACTTGTTTTGGTGCTTACGCGTGCGTTCAGCTACGTAACTGCTACGTTTGGGCGAGCCTGCTGTGTTGGGATTTCCCGCGAAATAAGACATTTTTGGCTTCCAAAAACGAATTTCCAACTGTTTTCCAACGATTTGTTGAAGTTCCTTTCAGTACCATTATCTTTTTAATAACAACGATTGAGCCTTAAATGGAGAAATTTTTAGAATACACAGAGGATACACACAATGCTGAAATTTTTGTTCGAGAATTTTTTTGCGTGTTTAAATGAATTACGATAGAATACAATTGCACTTTGGTTTGCTGTGGAGAATTTTGTCCTTTTTTTCGGCAAAACTGGTCCTTGGCATATGATCGACACAAAACAACGATTCGGATATGATTAAAAGTTAGCCATGGCAGAATATATTGCGCGTGAATCGTTAATGTAAAAAAGGAACTAGAATTTTGCAGCTTGAAAGACAAGGCGGCAGAAAATATGTACATTCAAATTTGGCAATAAAAATACAATTTTTAATGAAAGAGATTAAAGCCTTTCCTAATTCTAATTTAATACTGTGATGAACGTTTAGCTAGGTACCTGATAAAATAACTTGAGGGATTATTAATATTTTGGCTTAAATAAGGAAATGTTGTGGGTTGGAGGCAAAACGTTTCCGGACAAAAGAAAATCGACAGAAAACGAAAACAACGTAATAGCTTCTTATGTAAACTTCGAAGATAAACAGAGACCAGGTGTACGCAGCGGTTATCTAAATTTGCATAAGGATTTAGTGCACAGACGAAAACGTAAAATGTGCTTTGCAAGATAACAAAAACGTGAGTGATAAAGACGTTAAGTCCTAAAGCTTTTCACTGAAAAACTAACGGAAGAACAAGAATAGAGATATCAGGAATTGTCCCTCCCCCTCACGTGGGATCTTGGACGCCTTCGTTGGACACTGGTACTGTTCAGGTGCAAGTCCATGCGGAGGTTTTGCAAAAACGATCTTGGAACACCTAGAATGATGATATATCTTGCCACACTAATGCACATTTTCACGGAAGGAAAACGAAAATGGGCTAGCTAAGGTTTAAAAACGATTAAAAAAAAACACGTTTTTTCACGCGATAAAATCAACCCGCTGATTTGAGAATTGTAGCTTAGCCTCACAGCGCAAGATGTTTTGCCCAGAGCTTTTCCATTGGAAATATTTTGTCGTTAAAAAGTTTACGCGGTGATCAATATTATTTCTAAAAGGTAACGATTTCACTAATTTCCGAGTAGGAAAAGATTTCGCCGCATCGTCATCAATTGGGAAAACGTCACCTCAAAATGTAACTTTGCTCTATCACCAGTCTTTCGCGGTTATTTCATCTAGTTCACGTCCTATAACGTGGGCTAAGTATGCTAAATATATACTGGTACGCGATTTCAGAGTGGAAATAGAGAACGAATGATTCTCTGTTGCAAGCTCACGTTGCTGTAAAAACCTCAGATTTGGTGATCTTAAGCTCCCTAATTTGCCTGCAAATACGACGGGCATTTAAGACAAGATTTAAAAGAAAAAATTCGACACGAAATTATCGAGCAGGTGATAATGTGACCCTAGACGTCGCCTACTCTATTGCATGGCTAAAAATGGCAATTTTTACAGACGTCACTTTAAAAGGCAACCCGGCTTCACTTTCAGTTTAAACGCTTTTGCGTCCAACTTAATTCCGTCCGAAACGCAGTCTCCTGAAATAAAACCTGCGACCAAAAAATATTGTCAGTCTAGCAAACGGAATTTCCTTTCTGTTTAGCTCTCCAAGACGAAGTAGAAATAATAATAAAAATAATACTGAATAAGGGAACACCTCTGTTTTTTTTAAAAGTATTATTGCAGCTGATAAACACAACAAAGTTTGCTGCATAATTCTTCAGCCCGGAAAACGACCCAAAGCAATACAGTGCAAAAATTAATATCTGAACGTCCACGTTTCGGAGTTTCCAAGAACGCCTTTCTCAAGATCACCTTTCTTTATTTGTAGAGAAAAACGTAAGTCTCAAAGTCAGCATAATAGTTCGCTTTTACGCAATGCTTAAGCAACACTTTTGCACCAATAGAATCAATTTGTACGTTTTAAGAGGTGCTCTTTAATTCATAAGTTAAAAAGCACCTTTACCACTCACTTCCTTCTTTCGTTTTCTCGCTCTGTACCTCATTAATTAATGGGTAGATACGACTAAATTTGTATTGTTATGAACTGTGATCAACATAGAATTGAACCGTTGGGAAGGGCGATTGGTCTACCTCGAACACAGCAATCTTCGAGATTTCGAACTTTTTTCGTCCTTATAACCAAACTAGTTGTCGTATCATCATTTTGGTATAGTTTGACATGCGTGCTGAAGACTGAACCTCCATGCCGCGGGTACACACCCATAAGAATACCACAACGTATAGTATAGCAGGCTATGTTGATTATAAAGTTAACAAGTGCCTCGGCATTTCACGAAAGGTAAAAAAAAGACAAAACAGGCTTGAAGAGCCAGCCCTGCACAAGGTGGAAATATCACCTGTCAATTGATTTCATAAACACCTCGATGAATATTATTGTTCTAGAATATGTTTGTCACATTTATTTATCTATGGCTCGGCTCTTCTCGTTTTTTGTTCTGATGAAAGGCACTAGTCCGGAAAATCAGAGATTAAGTCTGCACATACCAATAACACGCGCTTTGCGAAAGACCATGGACCGTTTGCGCTCGAATTTATTTTGCTACCAACCACACAGAAACTGACTAACACCTGCAAACGTCACGCACTTATTGCTCATGCTTGTTAATATGGGAATTAATTAACGGTAAATACAAGTTTGGCGTTTACAACGAAGAGCATAGAGGTGTCGTGTACCAAGGGATACCGGTTTTTGTCAACAGTTAATGCCACAAGGTACTTGACGTTACTCGGGTAGGGATCAAAAGGGAAGAAAGCCTTCCAAGCTGTGTTTCGGGATGATTTTTACGCATATTTTTCACTATCTGGACGACAGAGATGCGGCTGAAGAAGTGCGTAGAACAGGAGGAAGCCAGGCAAACATGTCTTCGTTACCTTCGCGATTTCATGCACCACCGTCGTGGCGCCATGATGTTAGATTCAACCAAATTTCATTGGCCGCACCCGCTGCACCGCAAACTTCACTCTTTCATGGTAAGCGAAAGGACTGTTTTGCTCAAGGATTTTGCAGCCTGCGAGCACAAACTCGTCCTTCTCCAAAACCAAGAGTTCTGCCGCCGATTTGCAACTTGCAAAGCTCAGGGGGAGAAAGGAGGTTATGGAAAGTTGAACAGGACCCAACCAAGCTACCACCAATAAAAGAGAACGCAGGAAAAACAGAAAATGCAGATAAACAAAAACGATCGAATTCAAGGAGGAACATAAAAGATGTGACGACAAGTGATGCCGTTGTGCCAAACTCGACGCCATCAAATCAACGCATGTTACTTTTCCCTCCAGTTCGATTTGGAGACGACGATGCAACGTGCGAGTGCAGTAGAAGTACAGATACAATGAGCAAGTGCGATGGAAGTGCTATCGTGGAATCGAAAATTGGTGCGGATCATTTGTTTATTGAAGAAAAAGAAATTTGCAAAACTGGAAAACTGGACGAAGCAAATTCGCATGATCTTTGCGAAGCTGAACTTAATAAGAATATAGATAGTAAAGAATTGCGAAATTCAACACGGGAAGTGATTGTCGCAAGAAAATATTCACAATTAACTGGCATTGATGCAATCAAGGCCTCGAAAGGAGAAAACAATGCCTACGGGCAATTAGGTAACGCACAGGGGACGTCATCGAGAAAAGCCGCAGACAAAGCAGAAACAATTGGGGATAGTCCAAAATACTTAGCAGCTGATTGGGAGAATGAAACGGAGAATCTAAACGTTTCCACGACAAATATGAACGAACAAGAAGATTTAATTTGTCGACTGAGTAACGAATATATGCAGTTTCCTGACAGCAAAGAAAGAACAAGTAGGAAAAAAAGCAAAGTCTTTGAGTTCATTTCGGACGAACGGGAAAGGCGATACGCCATTTGCGAAGTTCTCGAGAAGACTTCCACCCCAGCCTACGGTACTTCCCTGTACGAAATGCGACAGAATTTAATTCGTCTCAAAAACGATAGCAACAGTTTTTTGCGAAGACTTAAGCAGCGTTAAAATGCAAAACGCCTTCGATTCTCGGTGCTAAAACTTGACATTTTCAAATCCTCCGCAAATAAATTTTATTCTATAATAACCGGTGATTTTTTGGCACGAAAATCTCGTTTAAAAGATTTCTGGTTGCCCAAAGCGGTGGGGCAAATGAAAATTGTAATTGTAATTGAAAAAAGCTTATCGCTTCGGCGGGGAAAAATTTGCTCATGAAAAACCGAGGAAGATTATGAAAAAATTCACGAGCCAATTCAAAGTTGTCACTCAAAAAAAATTCAAATTTTTCAATGCTGTCAAAGGAAATCACATCAAAGACAGTGAAAGGAATTCCGAAGTTAGGAAAACAAAAATGATAAGACGTGAATTACCAATTTGATTTCTTGAACTCGAAAATGTTTTTTTTTTCTTTACACGTCCGGCAACAAAGTTAAAAAGTTGAAGACTGATCCAAAAAATATACAAATATGTTTTGAGAGCACAGCAACCAGGAATTTGGAATTAAAATTGTTGTGATTAAAATTCAAAATATACCGTGACTGCAGTTTGGTAAGGTAATGTTCACGTGTCAAATAAGTGACTCATGAGCCTCGAATTTCTTTGTGGGAAAAGGAAAAACTTTAATGATCGTGTCATCAAAAAATAGTTTTCATTGTAATAAATAACAATATGCGAAAATAAAATGAGGAACAAGACAATCAAGAAGGCTCTTATCTGGGAATCCGGAAGGCTAAAAAAGTTGTGTCGACCGAACGTATATGGTAACAACATATCGTCGCAAGGAAGTTGAAGTAGTTCGGTGATAAAAAAAAGTTAAAATAGAAACAGTGACTAGAAACGGAATAAATAGTACTGCAGGAAATTACTGCTCATCAGCTTTCATACGAATAGAAACAGACTCACTCCTTCAAATTCCTTTCAACATCGCAACAAACAGCACCACGAGAAAGGACTTTCTCCCACAGAATCAAAAGTTAGAACCTTATTGTACAGCAACAAAGAAAAGACCCGCTCAGTAGCTTTCATTTGAGTGGTCACAGATCAGGATTTTACCTACGGACTCAGCCAAATAAACATTCTGAAACTGTCTTAACGGGAGAGTGTTTTAAACTCAATTTGGACGCTGTATTGCCAAAAAAGTGTATTCCTTTTTTACAACTTAAGCTCCAAATAAACAAAACGACAGAACATTCGCTTAAAACGTGCTTTCAATTTTATTTACACTTTGCGGTACATTTGATATAAAAACGCTTACTTTTGACGGTAAACAAGACGTGATTTATGGCATGCAGGTAGATAAGCCAAGTAATAGCTTCCACTGCAAACGGAACAAAACTACTTGTCGCAGGTGGTCGGTTCAGAGAAGGCGCTTAAGGCGCGCCTGCAGCCCCTTGAACCTGGCCAGCGTGTCCTGCACGGAGGGGTCAAATGAGCAAGTCGATTCCAAGTCCACAAGATATGTTGCGCATGCGTCATACAATAAAGTTGTGAAAGAGGGTCTGTAAGAGAAACGTTAACACACCCATGATTGTAGTGTACAAAGGAGTGTTACTAAGACTTGCTAAATGTTCAAACACACCGCAATAAAGACTTCAAGACGTTTTTGACCCTCATATTGCTGCGCTTTGTACATGATAATAGGGACTTTCAGATCTACGACGTCGACGAAAACGTCATCTCAAAGTATAACTTTGCACGATCGTTAGTTTTTCGCGATTAGCCCAGCACGTTCGCATCGTACAATGTGGGCGAAATATCCTAAAAATAAATTGGTACACGAGCCGTTTCAGAGTAAAAATAGAAAATGAAAGATTCACGTTTGTAAGCTCGCGTCGTCGTCAAAACCTCAAAAGGGAGCTTAAGATCTACGACGACGACGTCAACGACAACGCCGCAAAATAGTGATATCATTGGTTAAAAGAGCATAAATAATCGTGCTGACGTGCAGCACGGATTTTAGCTCATATTTTTGCGGTTCTCTGTGTGACGACGACGTGAAATCACTAAATTTGAGGTTTTGACGACAACGTGAGCATGCAACAGAGAATCTTTCATTCTCTATTTTCACTCTGAAATCGCTCGTACCAATTTATTTTTAGCATACAAAAATTTGGTTTTATCAACGGAGTTGATAATGTAAATTGGCCACCGTACAGAGATTCTAAAAGCTGACGTTTCGAGCGTTAGCTTTTTGTAGGATATGTTGAACACCAATTTTTTAATCAGTACAACGGCCCCAAACCTGAACTCTACGGCCGCTACATCGACGACTGCATCGGCGCTATTTCATCCAGCAGAGAAGAACTCGATCAATTTATAACCTCCGTCAACTCTTTTCATCCGGCTCTTAAATATAACTGGGAAATTTCGGAAACTTCATTGGCTTTCCTAGATATCAAAGTTTCTATTAGAGGCAACGTGCTATGTACTAGTGTGCACTACAAACCTACAGATTCAGACAGTTATTTGTTGTATTCATCGTCACATCCATCACATGTCAAGAACTCCATTCCTTATTCTCAATTTCTTAGACTTCGACGTCTATGTAGTGATGACTCCGATTTTTCCAGCAAATCAGAGATGTGCCAGTTCTTCGAAAAACGTGGCTATCCTGTCTCTGTGGTCAAAGCGGGCCATCATCGCGCCCAACAATTTGATCGACAGTCATCACTACAAACGTCACAAAAAGATAAGAATGACAGAATTCCATTCACCCTCACTTTCCATCCTCATAATCACGCAGTCAAAAGCATCATTCTTAGTAATTTTAAATTACTCCAAAATGATCCCGAGACTGGTAGAATCTTTTCGCAACCTCCACTTATTTCATTCAAACGCGACAAAAACGTAGGCAACTTTTTAGTTAGAAGCGCGCTCAAAACTAACGAGCAACCCGGCACTTTCAAATGCGCGCGCTCACGATGCAAAACTTGTCTTTTCATTGTTAACACTAGCAAGATATCGGGACCTAAGCGATCTGTTAAGATCACCGATCGTTTCACATGTACCTCCGCAAATGTCATTTATTGCATAACCTGTACGTTATGCAATAAATTATACATTGGTGAGACAGGTAGACGACTAGGTGACCGATTCCGCGAACACCTTCGCGATGTTGAGAAGAATGACAAGGATGCATCTAAGCCAGTCGCTCGCCATTTTAATCTGCCTAACCACTCCACAAAACACATGGCTATCTGCGGCCTTTCCCTACACCTAGGCACGACGGAAAGCCGCAAGAATCTGGAACAAAAATTCATCTTTCAAATCGGCACCCTTACTCCTCACGGTATTAACGAACGCTTTTCATTTAACTAATATATTCCTATTTTTCACGTTGCCATGTTACCACCAATAGCGTAGCTCCTACTCTACTACAAAAACTACACGTAACCCATAATCCCTCGATTCGCTCTGACAAAGGGCTAACGCTCGAAACGTCAGCTTTTAGAATCTCTGTACGGTGGCCAATTTACATTATCAACTCCGTTGATAAAACCAAATTTTTGTATACTACTTCCCCACCGACGCAGCACCACAGTTTCTTTAGAAACTACCCCTTCACCTATTTTTAGGATACTTCGCCCATATTGTAGGACGTGAACGAGATGGAATAATCGCGAAAGACTTATAATAGAGCAAAGTTTTATTTTGAGGTGACGTTTTCGTTGACGTCGCCGTCGTAGATCTTAAAGTCCCTAAAAGGGAATTTAAGAAACGACGACGGTTACGGCAACGAAAACGCCAAAAAGCAGTAACACTATTGGCTAAAAGAGGAAAAAGTGATCGTGCTGAACGTGCGGCACGCATTTTTTGTACATTTCTCTCCCGTACTCGTCAAAACAACCACTTGAAATAACCAATTTTAAGGTTTTGACGATAAAGTGGACAAACTTAAGCGAATCTTTCTCTCTCTCTTTCCTTCAAATCCGTACGTACCAATCCGGTTATGGGAAGCTTCGCCCGTATTGCACAACATAAAGAAGATGGAATCATCGTGAAATACTTAGGAAAGTTCAAACGTATAGTTTGAAGTGACGTTTCCGTCGCCGTAGCCATCGTGCACGTGGTTCCCTAAAGTCCCAAAATTCGGTGATTTCACGTCAACGTCGTTGTTGTGCAGAGTACCGCAAAAACATGTGCTAAGACACGTGCCGCACGTGCAGCCCGATTATTTTCCCTCTTTTAACCAATCATATCATTGTTTTGCAACGTTGCCGTTGACAACCGCGTCGTAGATCTTTAAAGACCCATTATCACTTACCATGATGCACCACGATTTGTTTATTATGAAATGCAAAGCAGTCATCCACTACCCGCTTTTGCGATCCACATTTTTTGCTCTTTTCAGAGGGTTTCAATTTAATCTTGAGAGGAGAAATTTTTGGAAAAACTGAACAAAAACAGTCAGTGTGAAACGGGAAGGTTTGTGTGTACATTTTATTTACTGAACTCGACTCGATCCGCTCAACAATCGCAGCGGAGTCTTCTTTGAGAAACTGATGTACCGAAAACAAAACAGGGTTTCTTTTCCAGATCTCGCCAAAGCAAGAACGATCCAGTTCAAGCGATCCAACTAATTGATGTCATATTGCGTTGATGATGTTCAAAAATGCCAACTTGTTGGTCACTTCGATTCAGAAGATGTGGATTTTATCATTGACTGAATCAAATTATCAAATTATGCTTTCACATCTCAACCGAACAGTCACGGTGAAACGGGCATGTTTGTGCTGATTTTATTTACTAACTTAATTTGATCAACGGTCGTAGCGGGGTCATTCTTTGAGAAACTGACTTACCGAAAACAAAACAGTGTTTATCTTCCAGACATTGTCAGAGCAAGAACTTTCTAGTTCAAGCGATCCAAGTAATTGATGTACGGTATTGCGTTGATGATCTTCAAAAAATTGCCAACTTGTTAGTCATTTCGATTCTATGATTCAGAAAGGTATCGATTTTATCAATGACCGGATCAAATTATGCTTTCAAATCTGAAACGAACAGTCACGGTGAAACGGGCAGGTTTGTGTGTAGATTTTATTTACTAAAGTAATTTGACCATCGCTCGCAGCGGAATCTGTTTCGAGTAATTGATCTAACGGACATTGTTCAATTGCGCGTAAAGAATTATTTACTACTTTGTCAAAGCCAGAACAAACTTCGAATATTTTTTCAGCAACAAAGACATTAAATGTACAGTTATTGAAGTCTGTTATTTGTTTAAATCACTGTCGCGAAGCGAGCCGTGCGAGGACACAAAATAATTTGCCCATTCACGCAATGAGATGTACTAGATAAGTGGCTAGACGATGGCGGAACTTCTTGGTCCATGAAATTTGAAGACGACTGCAGTGCATCACGTCGCCTCTTCTTGGAAATGCCATCCTGCGGAGCCGAAAAGGAGGTTTCACGATGAAGGAGAAACTCCGCAAACTCTCTGTGAGTATTGCTGCCGTATCCTGTAAGGTGCTTACTGCTTGTCCACAGAGAGAAGACTGATTCTCGCAACCAAACCTTGACCAATTCTTTTTTCCGCTCGGTCGCGGCATTACTCGATTACTATTATCCAAGGAAATGTCAACTTATCAGAAGAGAATTGTAGAGTTTGGAAACACTTAAACACGACGTAGAACCAACAATAATCAACACGATGGACACGGGTTTTCTTTCCAATCAATAATTCGCGTATAATGGCGGTTTCGTGGTCCACGATTCGGTTGTTTGCCGCGGTGCATCACGGTAAGTGATAAAGGGTCTTTAAGTCTCTAACATCTACCAGGTGATCTGGTGACGTAATTCGAAGGGCTGGGAGAAAAATTTGCACGCCGTATCCCACAACCGCGCGCGATCTTGAATGTTATTTTCCAATGAGGCGAGGTTAGATCTCGTCGGTTCTAATTGAATGTTCAATCAGTAACAGAAAATGTGGGAGACACGGGATTATCTGTTGAGTTTTGGCGATGGAAATACTGCAGGAAATTTGAAAGCAACACGTACGGCCGCGCGCGGTTGTGGGATACGGCGTTAAACTTTTTCTTCCCGGTAAGGGGTACTGCCCTCTACTCTTCGGCAAAGATGAAATTTGTGAACTCGCTTTCGCGTTAATGCCATATGTTCGAACGCCTTGCGCTTTATCCCACGTCGCGACTGGTTGTGGAAAATACAGTAAGTAAAGGAAAGGAACTTCATTTAAGTGTCTAGTCGTTCTGGCGCTCAAGCACTAATTGGGGACACTGTAAATCAACTAATTAACGCAACTCAAATCAAATGTTGGTTTTTGAGGAGAGGGGAAAACCGGAGTACCCGGAGAAAAACTTCTCGGAGCAGAGTAGAGAACCAACAAACTCAACCCACATATGACGCCGAGTCTGGGAATCGAACCTGGGCCACATTGGCGGGAGGCGAGTGCTCTCACCACTGCGCCATCCCTGCAACCCAGTAGTTGTTAAACTGAAACAAAGTTGGCAAAACCAAACTAAAAGAAATCAAAACAGACCGCAATAACTTGACACCATACAGACGTCAGGAAGAAAAAGCAAATTGCCGGAGTTAAGAGCGGAAGTCATATTACTGCTGAAAAAAGGCGCATAACTTGAGCCAATCAGAGTGTAGATGACTGACTAAGGATTAAAGAAACTCTGACAGCCAACGCAACTTACCTCTCATAAGGAGGAGAAAGTGACGGCGTGCTAACAAACTTTGTAAGAAGGTGGTAAATTACATCAAGGATATGAAAAGGTCTGTTCAACGCTTGCCAACAAGGGTCCTAAAATTAAAGAAACGAACACATAGGAAGCGTGACTCAGAAGCTGCAATTGCAAGCGGATGTACCGGATTCAAAGAGCAAAATGCAAATTTGTTGGCGAAGTAACCTACAAATTGGATTAGTATGAAACAGGTTGAACGGACGCAAGGTTCGAGCGAAAAGGTAACACCACGAAACACTCAGCCCCATTCAGTTCTGTCTTTAGCAAAAACTGCAAAATTCGAGATTTCGACGACAACAAGATTATAAAACAGTTATTCTCTATATTTACGTCAACGGCGTTGTGGCATTTTTCGCCACCACTGTATACAAAGCAAACAAAAGAACGTTTTGTCGTCTCTATTAAGACTGCTTGTTAGGGTGATTAGTAAAGATTCGTGTTGAAGGGAAACGGTCATCTCGGGAAGAAATTTGCCGTTTGCAATGTCAGTGAATCTATTAAATTTCAACACATTTTTTCCTGTTAGCCACGGTTGTGAAGGAAATATCAGCCTGAATAAGAGAATTGTCATGATTTTAACCCTTTCATTCTCCTAACTAGTACCAACGTTTTCTTTGTTGGGTAGTCATGAGAATTTGGTGTTATATCAAGGTCACCTTAAGATAATCTTCTTCATTTTCAATACCTGTCTGACTGACATTTCATTGAAACTGTGAAGAGGATTTACAGACCCATCACTTCCGGAAGCTGACAGGTGATAAAACAAGCAGCAGCCAGGCCTTTTAATAAAAACGAGGCTGGAATTGACCTTTGATCAGGATGAGGCTAGCGTGATTAAAGAAGCTTTGTCTCGACGAAGTCAACTCCAGCCTCGATTTCTACATAGGTAACTTAGTACACAACCGTAAAATGAATTA
>OX421457.1:7188072-7200572 GCA_949126865.1 Montipora capitata | reverse complement strand
GGATGTTCTCTCCAGCAGAAGTGGCCGGCTTGGCGGTGGTGTCTCTAAAAAGGCTGGTGGTGTATGAGGCAACCTAAGCAGAAACAGCCACTTTGCCGAATGCTGGAATATGTAGATGTAGATGTAGATATAGATGTAGATTTATGCAACAAAACACATTCAACTGACGCTCTAGAAAATCGCACTCTCGGGTCACGAGGTTTTAATTAATTAATGCACCTCTATTATTTTTGTCAATATCACGGAGATGTTCGCAGAAGTGATCGGCCAGTCGTCTCCCTATTTCGCCGATGCAGATCATTTTTCGTAGTGTACAGGTTATGCAGTGGATGACATTTGTGGAGATACAAGTGAAATGGGCTGTGATTTCGACTGGTTGTTTTGGTCCAGAAATATTGTCGACCTGGAGTTTTCCACGTTCCCATTTTAAGGTTCCCGGAGGATTGTCAGATCTGAGGGCGATCTAAATTCTTCAATTTTCATGTTTCTTAAGGTGGAGATACATTCTTGATGTTGGAGATTTTAGACCATGTACCCGGTCTTGTGGCTGTTTATGTCACTGATAGCCATTACGAATCCGTCTTCCTCCTTCCTTTCCTTATTTCACCATTCGCTCACAAAACTGTCACGCAAAAATTATCTACCAATGTCACGCAGTAATTTGCACTTACCCAAAGGAAAGTAACGTTCTGAATGAACGTACATTTTTCCAAGAGAAGCAATCTTTTTACTGACGATGGTCATTCGATCACTGGGAGAACTGCTTAGCGACTCGTGTAGCTCTGTTGAGAAAGGATGTAAAAAGATGAATAGAACAGGAAAAGCGAGTGCATGCGCAAAGAGAGTTTCCTCCAAGCGAATGAAGGGGGTAGTTTCTAAAGAAACTGTGGTGCTGCGTCGGTGGGGAAGTAGTATACAAAAATTTGGTTTTATCAACGGAGTTGATAATGTAAATTGACCACCGTACAGAGATTCTAAAAGCTGACGTTTCGAGCGTTAGCCCTTCGTCAGAGCGAAACAGCCAGGGCTAACGCTCGAAACGTCAGCTTTTAGAATCTTTGTACAGTGGTCAATTTACATTATCAACTCCGTTGACAAAACCAAATTTTTGTTTCCTCCAAGCGCCGAGTTTCCCTTTTCAATTCAACAAAGAGACCCTGGGAACGTTCAGATGTCACGCAGCTCTTTACAGATGTCACGCAATTCATTTGACCGGAGTAGGACGCAACTCTTAGGGTCAACTGTTTTCGCACTGCATTTGTGCCCGTTGTGTTCTGAAGAAATCACGAGACCCGTTGTAACAGATGCATCCTACCAATCTACGTGCCCATCAACCCACCACCCACCCACAGATCTCTGTCATAACAAGACCACTTGCAGCCTCGCCGCGAGTGTGATTTGTAGTCCTGATCACAAAGCACCAGAACTGTCAGACCACCCTCACAACTGAGATAACTTACCCTTGTCAATGATGTCTCTCCACAGTGTTTCTATCAGCGTGGGATCGTAGTGTCCAGCACAATGCACTATGGCAAGTTTACATTCAGCCAGCGCAAAGGCATCAGCGAAATCTCCATAAAGCTGGCGGAGAAATAGTAAGATGGCGATCATCAATAACAATTTGAAAATGCAATCTTTACACAGGGAACTGAGAATAAGACAGTGGTCCTCAAATTGAATTTGTCGTAATTCTGCTTTCAAAATAAACGGAACTATTCGATTCGAGGGGAAATTTTCCAGGACACCTCCAGACGCATCAATCAGTGCGACCTCACTCTCGTTCCCAGATCCCATCGTTCCTCTTTCGCACCAGAAAACGAAGGGCTCTGGAGACACACGATTTGCAGTCCCAGATTCTAGGTCTTCCGGAGTTCATATATGAGTCGTCAATAGTACTAAACGTAGAGAACGTGTCCCCTTCCTTTGTGTCGAACAGAAAGAAGCAATGAGTAATATGGTAGTTTTAAACAAAGACATTCTGATCATTTTACCGACCGGCTTAGCGCCATCGTGCCACATCGGCCTTTTTTTTCTTCCGGTTCGAGATTTTATTGTTCGCAAGCTAACCAATAAAAAAATTGGAATTTCCCATGTCTTCAGAGCCCTTCGTTTTCTCGTGAGAAGGCCCAGGCCGGCTAAGAGAAACGATGGGATCTGGGAACGAGAACAGTGCGACCTAATTTTAGAAATTCTCGTTTCCAGCCTCTCTCCCTGTGGCCATACTGGCAGATGCTACAGAAGTAAATTTGAATACCATGTGAAATTTTTAAGGGAAGCATCAACATCATGATGACTACTACTACTACTACTACTACTACTACTACTACGACCACCACCACCACCACCACCACCACTGCTACTACCACTAACACTACCACTACCACTACCACTACCACTACGTATAGGTAATCAAATGATTTCGAGTGCAATAAATCAGTGAGAGTAAATTTTCTCAAAGACGAACACAGGCAAGCGCAATTTGTAGTTTGAAAAAAATTGCGAGTGCTCATTTATTCCAAATTGCATGAGAAATATCCTGTAATAACTTATTAATAATATTCATGAAAAAAATCGAGATAGCTTGTCGTAATTAAACAGAAGCAACGCACGCTTACCAAGACAACAATTGCGTTATCCAGGGATCGCATTTGATTGGTTATCTGTGACTTTCTTTGATCATTGACCAATCAGAATGCCCGGTTTGTTACTTTTTTGTTGCGCCGAATTACCTCTTTTCTGCATGTTGTTACCTGAAAACTGCATTTCTCTTAGCCAAGCAGAATCGAGACATCTTTTTCAAGTACATTATTAAAATAATAATAACGCTGATAAAGATTAGTGCATTTTCCATTTTAAAAAAATGAAAGGGAAAGAAATAATTTGTTAAAAAAAAACTCAACTGGAAGAAGGCAACCAGTTGGCCATTTACAAAGTTTGTTGGATTGGACTTTGGGATCACAGGAGATAAGTCAAGCCAGTGGTCTGAGCGGGATAAGGAACTGATGCAAGCGCATGTAAATCATGCACGCTAACAACTGGATCACACTGCCTTCTGTCTCCTTCCACCACAGAACGTTTGGACTTCAATTCAGGGAGGGGGGGGGGGGGGAGTCACTTTAAAACCGAGGGTAAAGTTGCCTCGAGAATGGAAGGACCTTCCGTTCCTTCTCAGGCGGCTTGAAACGAAGTATTGTGATCCTCCAATCCCATATGCCCGCACCTTGAAATGAAAACTTTAAAAAATCAACAGAAAACGTACTGTAGTGATATCCAGAAGACGCGAGTTCAAAACAGCCAAGGCCTGATCAAGATGCCTGGATGAGGTGACAGAATTAATCCTCATCAGCGCTTCATAAACTTGCATCTGGATCCGAGCCACTTCTAGTTTTTCTTCAAGCTCATGCAGGAACTCCCCTTCACCGCTGACCGCTGTCCTCAGATTACTGCTCTTGGCGCTCATGATAGCACGTGACAGGTACTCCAGTCTCAACTCCAATGTAACATCGGGGCTACATTCGAAAAAGAGAAGAAACAAATCAAAGAGGTGGCTGGTGTCAATAATATTTCCACGCTTTTAATTACATCCCCACGAAACGATTTCCTTACAATTTCTCGACAAATTACACCTAATATAGTTTTCTGTTTTCATGAGGTACCGAGGTCAAATGTTCAATTCTTTACACTCGAGGCGATCCAGCATAAAAACTGAAGTGCATTGTTATTGTAAGCCTCCCCCCCCCCCCCTCCCTCCTCGCCATTCAAAAGATAATGTACGAAAAATCAATATCTCACAGTGGCTAAGGGCGTTCACCTTCATTTCAACAAGCGTTAAGGGGACGGTTGCTCGAAGCCTGGTTAGAGATAACGTCGGTTAAGAGCTATCAAAACCTATAGGTTTCCATGATATTTAACGCTGGTTAGCGCAAACCATAATTCGAGCAACCCGGACCAGGCTCCAGTTGTTCAAAAGGTGGATACCGCTATCCACCGGATAAATCACTATCCATTGAATAGCGCAATTGGTTTCGCTATGACTTATCCACTGGATAGTGACTTACCCGGTGAATAGCGTTCGCCACCTTTTGAACATCTCAGGACGTCATATAACGGCGCTACAGGACACAGAATGGTGTATGAGGTTAACCTCCGATGGTCAAAGAGCTTTAAAATATATATACAACATAAACAAGACCACGGCCACGGAAGTGCTAGGCTGTTTTTTCACGTTTCACAGTGCTTAAGAAACAAGTGACGTGCGACGTCAACAAGAGAGCTTTAGCAAAGACAACGGCGACGGTAACGAGAACGTCAAAACTTTGTATATTTAGTGGGCAAAAACAATAGCTTTGCACACTCTGCACGTGCATCTTTTTATTTTTGTCTATTTCTTTGCCGCCGTCTGCAAAACAACAACGCGAAATGGCCAGATTTGAGGTATTGTTGGGGAACGTCAGCGCTTGGGAGATAAATTGTCATTTTCTCCCCTAAATAAAGTGCCGCTCATAACGGTTTTCATTCCTGAGGAGCTGCCACGCCTTTGTCATATTAAAAAGCTTGGAATAGTCGCGAAGTGATTGTAATAACGCGAATTTATGTTTTTAGATGACAATCTCGTTGCCGTTCCCGTCGTCGTTGTCAAAAAATATTATTTCTCGTTACTGTAATAATTTTGCGATTACTCCAAGTTGCTCGGCGCTTGGAAAGTGTGAGTACACATTCCAACAATGAAATTTGTGAGAGCGGTGTGGATATTTACAGAGACAATAGAAAATTCATCGCCAGATGCTCTTGTCTTGTTAGTGGATGTAGATATTGTTAAAGTTGAACGTTATCTTGTTAGTGGATGTAGATATTGTTAAAGTTGAACGTAATGGTCTGCAATTATATGAAAAACGCACAAAGTCCAAGTCGCTTTTTCTTCCACGGATATTTCACGTGTTAGTACTTATTTTACCTTTCTTTCTCCGAGAGCTTGGAGAGCACCCTGGCGGCTGCTGCGTAGTTCTTGGTCTTTTCATAATAACGCCACAACAGGTTCAATATCTTCAGCTCATTTGGATGCTGCTGAGCTGACGATCGCTTGAGGAATGACTCAAGATGTGGTGATTTGATCTGGAAAGGAAACACTCTCTGTCCTCAGCGACAAACTAAAGTTCGCAAAAACGCCGGAGTTTCCTTTTGTTTCCCCACTTAAATTTACGCGTCGTGCTAGGCATTGATTCAAATGCCTTCAGTTTCGGAGAGTAATAAGGGAGTTTAAGAAACTACAACGGCTACGGGAATGACAACTCCACAAAACAATAATACCATTGGTTTTAACTGTGATAGAGCGGTTTTCAAATGAGTGTCGTAAAACCAAAACCAAAGTAATTACTTTGGCCCATCAAAAAGGACGAAGACAATCCAGTAAACCAATCAAAACTCCAAGTAATTACACGTAGCCGACACAAAGCGAGGGAAAATGTGCACGCGCGAGCCACGATTAGTTTTGGTTTCACTTCTGATTGGTTGAAAAAGTGGCGCGAGAACTTTGAACCAATCATTGAGTGAAGTAATGCAAAACCAAAGTAATTCACTAATTACTTTCGACACTCAATTGAAAACCACTCTATGTGCTGAAATGCGTGCCGCGCGTACAGCACGCATTTTAGCAAATATTTTTTTCATTGAAAAAGGAAAAATAATCGTGTTGCACGTGCGGCACGCATTTTAGCAAATATTTTTGCGGTCCTCTGCATAACAACGACATGAAATCACCAAATTTGAGGGTTTGACGACCCGAGAATCCAACAGTAAAGCCCTGGCCAAACTATCGAACAAAGTTGGATTCAAAGCTCCAACTTTGCTCGATCCAACATTGTTCGACCGTTTGGCCATCCATGTTGGATGATGTTCGTCCAACATTTTTCGTTCGATCAAGTGTTGGATGGAGTTTGCTTTTGTTCAGACATTGCGACCAACAATTCTGCTCGACGCAACAATGTTGCACTGTTTTGCCGCTCTTCCAACAAAGTTGTGTCCTGAATCGAGTCACGTTCGCGCTGCTAGCCAACCACGAATCGCTACTTTATTTTCAAGCCTAGGCTTCTAGCATTATTTGCAACAAAGATGGCGGACAAGGATCAACGGCCAGAAACCTTGATCAGCAAGTATGAAGCAAGGCCATGTCTTTGGGACACTTTTAGTCCTCTTAATCACTTTCACTCTGTTTGGAGATTTCTGGTTCAATGGCGTTTACGATTTCTGCAAATTGATCCGAGCTCACTCTCATTATGTCCTAAGCGCAGGTGTATCTTGCAGCAAAAACACTCTTTTCTACACGTTCTCTTGACCATTTTTTGGTTTCCCTGTTTGAACCCATCATTTCTGTCCTCAAACAGCTCCAGTAGCACAAACGCTACAAGCGATTTACTCACGGGACTTATAATGGTCCCAAGAGAACTGGAAACAATGCTTCTGCAAAATTTTGGAGGGACAAACAAAGAGTATTATGGTATTTTTGATACCGGCTTATAGGCCTTTTTCGATATATTAAAACTCAACTTGAAAGCGAGGTTTAGAGGACAAAGACAAAAAAAAGTGGATGATAAGTAAATATTTTTCACATTTATTCCAACGTGTTTCTATTGTTCTTGTCCTCACTGCCTCACTATCAAGGTGAATATTGATATTTCGAAAATCACCTATTGGCTTTAAAAGACGAGAAAAGTGGTCATACTTTGATTCATACACGAGTAATGAAAGGGGATGGGTTCGATACTGGGTTGACGTCACAGAAACTTGTGACGTCAACCGGGTATCGAACCCATTCCCCTTGACTGCTCGGTTATTGATCAAAGTGTGACTATTTTTCCCGTCTTTCAAAGCCAATGAAAAAGTGAAATTTCAATAAAAAGGTTCTAAAAACTACACAATATATTAGGGATGATTTTGGAGAATAAACTAAGTGGAAAAGTTTGAGATGTCGGGCACTTTAACCTTCTCTCTCTCTCTCTCTCTCTGATGTTTTTCTTTTCCAGCAAAAGATAGCAAGAATCTCACCTCTAATAGCCTGTCTGTGAGTGCATTGTCAATCAACCATTGATATAACACCACATGCCACAATTCATCTCCATACGTCAACGAAAACGACAACATTTCTTCCATCTAGAAAGATCAAGAAATGAATGAATGAATGAATGAAATACTTTATTAATGTGTCGATGTATTTAGTATTTACAACAGTACTAATTGGGGACACAACAGAATAAGAAAAATATATAAATGATAGATTAACATAATATATACAATTGTGAAATATATATGCATATATATTGAATGAAAAAAGGGCAAAATTAGACAACAAAAATATAATAAATCAGTAGTCTCTAAGAATTGCAGAGGTTACATCAGTTATCGTTGTTGTTTAAAAGTGACTTTAGGTCTATTTTCCTAATGTTCTTTTTAAAAGATTCAATGTCCAGGGAGTCCTTCAACTTATTACATAGTTTGGACCATATGTAAGGCCCTTGGTATCTTAAAGAATGCTTTCCATAGTTAATAGTGTTAAAAGTAGGGATATCGAAGTCGCTGTTTCTTAGTGAGAAAAAACCTGAACTTCCACTAGAGCCTGTTGGAGAATGAGGCAAATCAGTGCGAAAGGTTGGAGACAACAAATACGGTTTCGTCACAACGACGTTGTGACCGTGGTGCTGGACTTCATGGGTCCCCGGGGCCATGTCCGCTATGACGTCTTCCAGGTCTCTAGTTTTACTGTAAAATTCAGAGACCACAGAATTCTACTGCGTTCAGGATTCGGCTCCTTTGTTGCCGTTCTATACGTTTTGAGCCTAATGTTTTGTAAACCAATCACAAGAAGCGCTATTATAGCTGCGCCCTGCTGGACACTTACGAATACATAACAAGAATTGAATGACCATGAATGAAACATAGGAGGCCATACAAAAATACCACAACGCATGAGGATATATTTGAAACCAAAGCTTAAACCGCGCCACGCACTAGGTTTGAAAAGTCAAATACACGAGAAACTGAGTACTCGAGTTTCTCACCTTTCTTAGAAACCGTACTTCATTTGACATAATTAGCCATGAGTCACAACACGACGTAATAACAGAATCAAAGGGTGATTACCAGTTGACCAAAAATTTCGAAAATTTCGGTGGGAAGCTAAATGGACCGGAATGTTTTGGTTGGTGGTCTCAAATGACGGGTCCAACCTTTCGGGGGCGAAAGGTGCCATTCGCCCATTCCAATTGCCCATTCCATTTGATCAAACGACTTGGCTCATACACGCCACACTCTCCGATTGGCTCAAAGGCCATACGGACGTGCTGTTGCTTGGGTTAGGTTTTCGCAACTGGAATATCCCGTTCCACTTCGCACAAGGAATTTCCCAAATTTCAAACAGTATTTTTTTTGTTGAATGGTAAGCGCGTAAAACTTACATGTTTCTCTGCATCGGTTGAGGTAAGGCCATTGGGGTCTGGGGCGGGTGGAGGACCTGGCCTGGAGGGTCGGCTAGGAGACTGGGAAGGAGCTGTTTTTAAGACCAGGAGGCGCTGCAGAACATCCAAGATGCACTTGTAGCACTGTTGCCTGAAAGACAAAATTCATAGAATTGGCTACCGACGAAAGCCCCTCAGGGAAGTGGGGCAGCAAGGGTGGGGCAGCAAGGGTGGGGCAGCAAGGGTGGGGCAGCAAGGGTGGCGCAGTGGTGAAAGCACTCGCCTCCCACCCATGTGACCCGGGTTCGATTTCATCATATGTGGGTTTAGCTTGTTTGTTCTCTTCTCTGCTTCGAGAGGTTTTTCTCCGGGTACCCTGGTTATTTACTCTCCGCAAAAACCAATATTTGATTCGAGTTAATTTTCGTTAGTGTCCCTAATTAAAAATAACGTTGTTAGTTGTTATTAGGGTCTTAAAAATATAAACTGAGCAGAAACGGCTGCCTTTGTAATTTCTGCGGCAAATGATTAGACTTTCAAGTTTTCTCGGATAAGGACCATAAATCTTAGACCCGGGAGGAGCAGGTGTAGCTCAGTTGGTCAGTGCGCAGCTTTCGGAGAAAGACGTCCCTGGTCGATCTACGGTGACTCCAACGCCTGTTTCGACAATCCTCTGATCCGTGTAGCTATAGCTTTAAATACCCGTTAAAACGGAGCACGTACGGAGGGAGGAGGGTAAAGGCCGCACCGTCGGCTTCCACTGATACCGACGTTAAAATAAAGTGAGTTTACCATTACTTTACTCACAACCTTTCCTTTAGCTCGACAATGTGAAGAGTAGGGGAGGGGGGCAGTGTTGTGTGTGTACTACTTTTACATACATGCCTGGGTTGGGTGGGTGGGTGAGATCAAATATGGACTGACAGGGGCTGCCACAGGCGCCTTTGCAGGCTGATGTCCGATCTCATCACAGAGAAACAATTGCAAACCTCCGTGAGACTGTATGTGATCTATGCGGCGTGTAAATCCATTACCAAGACCATTACTTGAGGGAACTCTTCGCGATTAAACGAGAAAAATGGCCCAAATAAACGACGTTGACATCGCCACCGCGATGTAAACATGACTTCTCTTTTTCTTGTTTTAGCCACAAGTATTAGATTTGATAGTTTTCACGATTTTGAAACAGATGGGTTCAAAGAGGGACTCCATCAATTAAGAATAAAGCGCAGGTGTGTGTATTATAATAATAATAATATTATTATTATTATTTACTCACATAAAATTACACAAGTATTTTTATCAGCTAAAAAAAAACTATTGACTTGTTTCATTAAAAAAGGTAGAAAACATTTTCCTCCAATGTTACTTATAGTAAAACCGTAAAAAAACATTACTGTGTTTGTTGCATGAAAACTTCAATCCCTCAGAATCAACATTAATATCGCAAAAACTGAATACGATAATAGGATGTAAGATATTAACTTCAAATATGGAAATCTACCACGAAAAACGATTATTACTAATACTAATAATAACAATAATGAGCGAGTGATGCACCAGGTACATGGCTTGCGCACGGCTGATGCACAAAAAGAACACCAGCAAAGACAGTGATACAAGAGATAATGATAATGATAATAATAATAACAATAACAATAACAATAACAATAACAATAACAATAACAATAACAATAACAATAACAATAATAATAATAATAATAATAACAACAACAACAACAACTGTCACGCTAATCGCGGTCGCAAGTACAGCAACGACGCAGCTCAACAAGGTCGAACCGAAAGCAAACTATGGCGCCTCTGGCTGCCGCTATACGGTCCATGTATGACCTTGGAGCACAGGTTACATCCAGCAGGAATCAGCTGTATGCTGGTGTTTGCTGAGGGGGGAAAACCGGAGGACCCGGAGAAAAACCCTCGGGGCAGAGTAGAGAACCAACACAAACTAAACCCACTTAGTGGCGCCGGGTCCTGGACCTGGAATCGAAACTGGGCCACATTGGTGGGAAGCGAGTGCCATCGGTACGGCGCAATCCCCGCTCGCCAAACATATACAAGACTGAATTAGCATGCAGAGCCGGCAGTTTCAGGGTTTCAGATACAAAACTCACATTCGAATTGCGGAGCGCTTCATTGCCGAGAAGCTTTTCAGAACCTCGCAGTTATGAAAGTAACTTTCATAAGTAAATAATAATAATAATAATAATAATAATAATAATAATAATAATAATAATACTTTGTTTACCCTCGGATTTCAGAGTAGATAGTAGCTAATATCTCCGAGCATTGAACGCATACAATTGTTAAGAATCCCAACAGGCGGGAGGCAAACCAGTTGGCTATTTACAAGTTCGCCAGGAAATTGAAGCAGGGACTCAGGGAGTGGTCAGAACGCGGTCTCTGGATGTCAAGGCACGAGCCCTAACCACTCGGCCACACTGCCTCCTAAATAAATGACAAATGACAACAGGAATCCGTAAAAATTTCAGGCTTGAATGGGATTTGAACCAAAGACTTCCGCTCTACAAATTAAGCTTTCACGCCAATTGCCCTCTGATTGTCATTACCTGGCGATAAATGATTCTTCTCCTTGGATGTCGCCATGTGGTTCGCCATTTCTGTAAAAGTGTAACGCCATCCCTTGGGCGTCACGCTTGAGTGCCTCGTGTAAAGCGAGCTCAACTACGCCTTCATAGAATTGCACTGTAACACAGAGGAGCCTTGTCATAAGCGCATCAGAGTAAACGGTGTACCACATAATCAATTACACATATACACCATTAATAACCACCTTTGCTTGACTAAACATGTACATGTATTGGCTGCTAGCAGCCCCTTCTATGTCGGTCGAACCGAGCGCTACCTCGTTCCTCGTTCCGAAAAGCGCTGGGAACGAGGTTGAGCTGCATGCTTTTTTCAGTCGATCGTGTTTTGTCACGCAATCGAGAGAAACGGCCGAGAGAGGCTTGGGAAAGCCTAACCCAGCCTAAGAGGAAGTTGAATGTAACCTACTGTGAATGAAACAGCACGAAACAATTCAAATATACCAAACCTTACCTGACTCAAACATAGCGCATATACCCTCTAGATTGATGTGATGAGTGACTCGCCGGTAACACTGAAAACAAGCCACATCATAAAAGTTTGATTCTCAATTCCCAAGATGGCTTCTCAGCCTTCCTTTTCTTTATGCCAAGCCGAACTTGTGAGTTACGTTTAACTACTTTATTTTGTCGACTCTAAAACTGGTTCTAAATTCTTGACAATATATAAAAGCCAACGATTGGTAGGCAAAATAACATGAGCCCCAGGATCAAAGATGGAGACACGCTATTTACGTTACAAAATCTTTCTTTTTTCGTAAGGACCCATCAATCGATAGTTCATGGAAAGAAAAACTTCTGTGCGTAAAATATAAGTAGGGGTAACACTACAGTCTTCATTTGGAATCTGGGGCAATGCTTACATGAAGAGCATCTCTGAGTATTCTTTCCTGTTCTGATTTGTCTCTACTTCTCTTTGCTAACATCAAGAGTTCACCAGCCTGTCAAGGGAAAGGTTACTTAACAATTAGGGACCTTAAGATTCTACGATGAGGACGAGAACGAGTACGAGTTTTGACTGCCCGTTGTTAGCGAAAATACTAAGGAAATTTATAACCCGTACGCTTAATCTTACTCTTTCTTAGCAGTATAGGTTGCTCAGTTATTCTTATTGCTGGTAACTGAGCCTTTTTGCTCATCAAAAAAAGCCAAAACTGCTACCGTGTTGTTGACTTGTTTTGATTCGACGACATTTTTGTAAAACCTCGTACTAAAATGATGGCGGCATCACGTTTTTCCCGCCAAAATGACGCTGGTTTGCGCGCGCTCACTGTTGTCTTATGAGAAAATCTCGTACTCGTAGTCGTTCTCGTACTAGAATCTAAAGCTCTCTACTTCCGTGAGCCCGCGTTGGATACGAGATGGTAAAGAGCCAACTTGGTTATTACAAATCTCGTATCCTACAAGGGCGAATGGAATAATTATTAAT
>OX421457.1:7173072-7185572 GCA_949126865.1 Montipora capitata | reverse complement strand
CGTGATGATAATAAGACTGGTAACAACAAGCTACCTTTGTAATTACTGCATCATCACTGCTAAATAAATTTGGACAAACATCACGCAATCGTTCACTGATGGCATCTGTCGAGGCAATGTCATCATAGTAGCATCCGACAAGAGAGTTGATAAGGGCACTGCAAATCTGAGTAGAAACAAAACAGGCACAATTAATTGAAAAGAGTTGATTTTGCCACAAGACGCATATTCCAGAGATATAATTACAACTCTACTGTAAAATTTAGCAATTACCCCAAGGGTGGCCACCCTGAGAAATAGCATTCAAGTCACATTTTCACCCCGGCAAAGAGTAATCCTGTACCTATTCCAGACTGCTTTTTTCATTGGTTCATTATCCTGTACCTTTTTTTGTTATAAGAGCAAGGTGCATTGTCTCTGTTGTATCATCTATTGTTTTGTTCTTCAATCACGGACTGCGTCTGGAAAGCTACTGGGTCTCCCTGTAAACCCAGACGCAGTTCAAGGGTTACTCTTAACGCTTCCACCACTTGCTGTGAAAATGGTGTCAGCATATTAAGTTACAGAGAAACAAAAAGCACGAAACAGGAAACTAACGGGGGGTCTCCTAAGGCAGAGTACAGGGGCACCCAACGTCAATTTTCGGATTAACATCTGTTCGGAAGACGATTTGAGGTCTAGAATTTCGGAACATTTGTTGTAAAATTCGTTGCTTGCCTGCCTGTCCTGCTTCCATCTAAAACATGGTATAATCGCCCACGTTAAACGAATTTTTACCGTAAAAAGGTCACCTAGAATTTTCGGGAGCCTTTTTTCTGGCTGAAATTTTCGAAAAGGTACGTTTTGATCCCTATAATTTTCGGATCAGTAGACTTTCAGCTATGGAATCCGAACAGATGAAAAATGTTTAGGGGATAAAAATATGCCTACATCTACCTTTTAAATACTAAAATACGTTCAACAATGCTATGTTTAAGTGGTTTTGAACTATATTCTCGTTGGGTGCCCCTGAGAGTAAACTGTAAATCTAAAGCTATACCCACCTCTTGGCCAGAGGTTATCAAGTCTCTCAACTTGATGTGCTTCAGTCGATCCCTAATTACCTGGAATGGAAACAAGTGCAGTGTCAGCCATCAGTCATTAATTCGTGAGACGACTGCCATCAAAATCAGTGACCGCTTCGGGCAATTCTACTTTCAATAAAACCTGGATCTAGAAAATGCAAAACACCGTAAAAATATCCTTTCTGATTTGTGATTTAGCCTTTTTGTCGATCTCAATTGAGTTTATAAAACATGAAATAAGTGCCACTTTTTAAAAGATAAAGTGGACTTTTTTTAGTATTTCTCTCGGGTATCGCTAAGGTCAATTCTCTTCAAGTTATCGCTTCATTTCGGTTTTTCCGAAAAAGTCACCGACGAGAAATTTCTCGAGTATTTTCAGTTTTTTCCTGTTTCAGTCAAAATTAAAACAAAATGTCGACTTTTTTCCGCTTTCTTTGTTTGACCTCCGATTGACAGCTGTCAAAAAATGGCGCCATATTAATTGCTTCCTCGACTTGGATACTTTTGCGCCATTTGAACGTGGTGCCTTATTATTTTTTTAATGGGGTGTTTTGAAAGTAACGTGGACGTTGAAAGGAGTCATTTTTAACCGATTGCTGTGCATCTCATTTATTGCCGCTGGACACACAGTAACTGTGCTGTCTTTTACGACACCTTCACTCGACTTACTGGTTCAAGGTGAAGTACAACATCTTCAAAATTGTGTTCGTTCAGCACTTGCCACAACATAAGTGTCTCAATAGACCGGTCAACCAAGGACTTGAAATTCATCAAAAAATTCTTCTCTGCGGCAAATGCATCTGCTGGTGCAAAAAAAAAAAAGAGAACGAATCTTATTATATAGCTACTGCTGAAATACTAGGATTTTCCCTTTCTAAAAAATCATATCTTCACTGTGCGCATTGAAGATATTATTTATATCTTTCACATGCGAGAATGTGTCGTCATGGTAACTGACGCAATTAGCCAATAAAAAGTGAGCTTCCCCTTCCTTGTAGGATACTCTTGTGCTGTAATATAATTTTTATCTACTACATGACATTATCATGCATATTTTAGCGGTTGTTGACCACTTTTTCACTTTGTTTCTAATCTGGACATTTCATCAGAACCTATATCTCTCGTGAGATCCTATCAGCACTCCAGACATAAATATGTATCCCTGCATAGCCATGTAATATCCTCTATTTATCCTTCAATGTTCCTCAACTTTTACACTATTATTGATGGAAGAAAGTGTAATCCAGAAATGGCGTAGATCCCCATGTAGTGATCTAACCTTTGTGCAAAATAATAGTAAGGTGGATTTATCTTTGGAGCTCATGCGATCCATGGCAACACTGTCAACCAACGCATAATCTTACAATTGTTCAAGGATTCCAGTTCAACTTCCAAAAACCACTGAACATATTGGGAAAAGAATACGGAGAAGAAGAAATCAAATCCACAAAAAAAATAAAAATTACCCGATAGTTGTTACAGAGCCATTATTTTGCACAACAAACAGAAACTTATTGGAGCATTTCTGTTTTCACTGACATCATGGGGTCCTCTTAAATACACGCAGCTTCCATAAAATCCCATGGTATCACACTGACCTTGATGAGTTTGCTGAAGAAGTGATTGCCCACCAGCCATCGTTACTCTAGGGAAACTATAAAAAAATCTGGATGGTGAAATCAGAGCAAGAATAGTGATGCAAAAATAATTTAGTGGTGAACTCAACAAAGTAAGATCACCGGAGGACTTCTGCTCGGTGCACAACATTGGCTGAGCAAAGCCGGCCCGCCGGTCAGAGGTCATCCACAGAATTTCCAAACCTTGCTAAAAATTTAGCTTATGTCATTGGCAATGGTCATTTTGTGAAATTTGCTATAAAATTCCAAGTTTTACTCCTAAACTAGTAAAATGGCAGAAGTTGAAAAAAAAAAATTTGCATTTTTTTCATCCCATGGAGCTATTGTATGTAACTGGTAGCTTTCCTTTGGTGTAGTTGGATATCATTCTCCTCTATCTCTATTATACTTAATACATATTTAGATGTTTCTAATGTTCTAAGAAGTTAAAAAATTACTTGTTTTGAAATGAGAACACATTTTCACAACACAAACTTGTTCCTTGATTTACCCTCCATCCAAATGAGGCAACATGAACTGCATATTTTGCTCCACCCAAGTTTGAAGTTGTCTCAGTTTTTCCAAAATCCATCCCAACTGGATCACACTAAGTAAGCTTCTTAGAACAGGTGTTGGCTGCCAAAAGATTCAATAAGGAGGCAAGTTCAGGGAATTAATAAAGGGGATTTGTCACCCAAATTAATGTAATTTCACGACACCCAAAAGTGCCCAAAAAGTAGAATGAAACATTGCAATAACCTCTAAAAAATGTTGAAGAACACAAATGAAATACAGCAAAAGGAAAGAGAAGCTTGGATGGACACAAATGGAAAAGATTGAAACAGATGGCAAATCGCTTGGATAACGGTTGCTTTTGCTCAGAATCATCTTGGTTAAGATGTAACGATAATTTTATGAGTAAAGGAATTCCACATTACCATTTTCGAGCTTTATAATCCCGATTAACTAAAGATTTCCCTGACACACCCTAACATAACATGACATAGCCCCTTTAAGAACATAGAAAAGTAAAAGAAAATTTTAAAATGGAAAATGGTAGAATGAATCTTTTACCTGCTGTGGTTCTGAATGAAGAGGCAAAAAGAAATCCTCAAACACAAGTCTTCCATCCCAGATGGTTCTGCAAAAATAGTGATTTCGTTCGTTTTCATTTTTTGCCATTTCAGTCCTCTCGTACAACAACAAAAAAGCTCTGGTGCTAGATTACAAGCACTCATACACAACTATTGTTAGGTTGGCTCAGTAATGAGACCACTCGCCTTACACAATGTGCCGCAGATTCAATTCCTAACGTTCGCGTAGGTACTATACATGACATAATTTTGTGTTGAGAAGAAGAATCAATAACAATGTGCCAAACAATGATCTAATATCACATCTGGTGAAATGGTGTCTTCATGACAGGACCATTTTGTTCAATTAAGGGGCTACTTAATATCTGCCTTGGAAATTATGAACATACAATAATGGTACAAATGTCTATGCATGATAAGACATGATGTTTACAGTATGAGTGGTAGAATGGTCTTACCGGTACATTTGCAAACTCGACCAAAAGCTGAGAGTTTGAAAATGTGACATAAGACTGATCAATGCAGAGGTTGTGGCCAGCACTGAGTATTAATTTTGTGTCTACTTGTGTTTATTACATTTTATTAATCACTATTATTATACAATGGTGTCAACAGCTCAATTTTGATTGGCTATAAGCACGCAGCTAATTCTTGCTTGCTCTGTTTCTCTTACGTCATACCTACAGACAACAGACTTTGTATGTGGAATTGATGTCATACCAACAGACAATAGTTTTATGCATGCAGAAGTGATGTCACCTAGCACACTTACCAGCAGTTTGATTAGTTTTGTCATGACAGAGCTCAGCTCAGAAATATTAAGTTAAGGCCTTGAAAACAACTCAGTGAACTGTTCAGTTATATAACAGGTATAAACACCTGTCTCTTTTCAAATACATACTCAAGAATTCGTGCAAAATACATGCAAAGTCCATCGTGTTTGCTCGATCTTGTCAGCCCAGGTCTTGCAACTGCTTGACCCATTCCAACCTGAGGAGTGGATGTCATAAACCCTGGACTGCCAAATGCTGGTCTGGCCCCTGGGGAGGCAATGTAGCTGCCTGTCAGGCTTCCCCTTGGGGCAGAGCTCCCTACAGAAGGACTACCACTTGTCGCAGCCGGATTTCCCCCTGTACTGATCCCAGGTGACTCTATTCCATACTTGAAGAATGCCCGCGTTGCCCACTCAGCAACCTCAATAACAAATAAAATAGAAAAAATAATTATTATTGTTTACTAACCCTTTCAGTCTTAAGAGTGAGACTTCTACATGTAGATTTTACTCTGTCTAACGCTGTTTAAAAGTCAATGGGTTATCAACCTCTACATCGGTTATCCACTCAAAAACAACGTCCCCTTTTAACCAATTGACTCCTAGGAGAGAGACTTTACTCTGTCTAACACCAGACGATGTTACTCATCAACAGCCCTTTTCACATTACCCTACAATAGTTAATTCTATTGAAATATTAAGTGCTACATGGCCAACGTTTTCAAAAACGTAACCCTTCTTTGTACTTGTACATATTCATTGCCGTCAATTTGACATCTTCAATTCCCACGACCTGCTCCCGTCTGACCTTGTAGCTCAATCGGTAGAGCAGCGGTGATGTAACCCGATAGTTGTGGGTTCAATTCCCACCCTGCTCGGAGTTTTTTTCTGTCCCTGTGTGAGGCCAATTCCATTAGTAAAGCTAATGCTCCCATGGTTTGCATGGGTAGAATACAGCACCTCACATTACCCTACAATAGTTAATTCAGTTGAAATATAAAGTGCTACACGGCCAACATTTGCAAAAACGTAATCCTTTTTTTGTACTTTTCATGGTTAGTTTTCTCATTTGCATTACAATGTAATGTAGCATGTATGTGAGGCAATTTCAGGCTATTTTGTAGTTTTGACCCGAAATTGTCTTGCATCCACGTTAGATTACATTGTAATGCAAAATGAGAAAACTAACCATGAAAAGTGCTACATGTATTCATGGGGCCACTTCAGGGATAAATGGGTTGAGAATTCAAACCTCAATTTCTGAAAAAAAAAGGTCCCTATTGCTTGCTTATTGATGGTAACTTTGAAAAGTCATTGTAAGACCAACAATGGTGATTGTTTGGGGTTGAAGCTAGGACACAACAATTCCATAATTGACTACCAGTACATCCATAAATGGCCACCAAGAAATTATTCTTTTGTCTCCTTACTGGTTTTGTTAACACACAACGTAAAATTGAAAAAAACCTGGCTGTACAAATGTAAAATGAGACTAGTCAGGCTAATTTGCACAAAGATAAAAGAATAATTTACTGGCCGCCATTTTTGCATTTGGTAAAGATTGCAACGTGTGATTATAAACATACCAGTCAGACATACACGTACATTGGATCAGAACTGGAATAAATAATTATAAGAGAACTGGTCTCTTTTCCTTGCTTACAGCTAGGTCGTAACTTTGAAAAGCTGTAGTGATGAGACTAACAATGATCTTTATTTGGGGTTGAAGCAGACAACAATTTGATAATCAAATGGAATAGATATTGTGACTGTGAACCTGTGGTGATGAACACGCCAGTCAGACATACATGTAGGTGAGATTAGAACTGGAATTAAACGAGCCAAAGTACAACTTGAACTTACCTGCTGCTGGGATGTCTGCGTTGAACAAGCCAAAACAAGACACGTCGCACATGCTTGGTCTTCCTGTGAGAACATCCAATAGCAAATTTTGATTACTTAATTATTTTTTTATCAATGTTTTTACTGATCATGTATTAACCCTTTCACTCCCAAGAGTGACACTTATAGATTTTACTCTGTCTAACGCCAGACGATTTTACTCGTCAATGGGGAACCCCACAGGAGTGAAAGGGTCAACAACAGCTAGATTCACTCAAAAACTCTGTCCCCATTAACCCTTTCAGTCCCAAGAGTGACACTTACAGATTTTTTCTGTCTAACGCCAGACGATTTTACTCGTCAATGGGGAACCCCACGGGAGTGAAAGGGTTAAACAAATACCAATAAATTGTGCAGTTTGTTGGTTCTCTACTCTGCACTGAGAGGTTTTTCTCCGGGTACTCCGGTTTTCCCTGTTCCTCAAAATCAAAATTTGATTTGATTTGAGTTAATTTTGTTGATTCCACTTTACAGTGTCCCCAATTAGTGCTCCAGCACTAGAACGACTAGACACTTAAACAAAGTTCCTTATTTTTCACCTTGTGAAGTTTGAAGAATGCTTGCACAGCTTCAGAGTCAAATCCTTGACTATGAAGCAACAGCTGACGGAGTTGTTCCACTGGACGATAGGTGGTAAACAAGTAACTCCCCTGTCAAAAAATAATTGGAATACATGTAAATCTCAGATCAAGCTAAAATGCACATTTTAACCATCTGTCTTCATCATGGCTACATTTTTAACATTGAACAGAAGAAAAAAATTAAGACTGAAACTAAGGACCCATAATTACTAATTAATTTTTATGAAAGCTGTCCCCCAACAAATTCCACCTTTTTGCTTAGCAGGACAGTTGTCCTTCAGAAGAATGGATTTGGCAGGCCATGTTGCACAGTAATTTATTATGCTAATTAATGCCTGATCAAATTACATGTATTTGATCAGACATCAATTAGCATAATAAATTCACATACTTTGCCAAGACAAAATTTTGGTGGTATGCATGACATACTTCAGGCACTGATGTAATACAATCATATAGAAGGTAAAACATAGGATAGGAGAAGGTTGCTTTCAAGTTTACAACTGTAAAGCCAACATAGAACTAATACCAGTTTATTACCTGTGCACTCAAAGCCACAAATGACCTCTGACTGGATGCATGTTGTCGGACAACGGCTGGTGGGTCTGGCCATCTGTCGCTGACTATTGGAGATTCACTGATCATGTCGCCACCAAATTCAGGCACCTCACTTAATGACCAAGTTCTTCCTTCCATTGGAACAGTCACCTACCGGTAATCATGCGCGTTAAAGAGTCCGAATAAGAATAATAACCAATCTGTGCAGTGAAAGGTGAGTGCCGAAGACCCAACCAAATATAAATGGCTGACACATGCCCAAGGTAGCCGGACACAGGATGATTAAGGCAATTAAGTAAGCAACCCCAAGCTAAGAGGCTGAACAAGATCAGAGTGAACCATGGACTGGATTTATTTAGATGGTCAAGATGAGCTGGTTACTTTAAGAGCTACCAGGCTGCTTTGCTTAGATTGTTAATGCGATTTCAAGATAAATCATAACACAGCACCCTCTCTCAGTGACCACCAAGCACAGGTAACCAGGATGTTCAACTGTACATACATTGTTTATAATTATCTTAAGGTAATCTTAAAATTCTACAACCAATGTCAATGATGATTCCAATTCACCTTTATCACTCGGCAGCCATTTTGGAGTCCGTGGGGAAAAAAGACTTTGTCTTTGCATTGTCTTTGCCCGTCCAGCCTCACACTGAATGAGAGGTTCGACGGGCAAAATCTTTGGTTTGGACATTGAATGATATGGGTCTATGGCACCCCAGCGTAATTCTCCTCACATAACTGCACCAGTCCACAAAGTGTTTTGGGAAGTCTGATTAAAATGCATTAAAGCTCTGTACAAAGTCAGGATTTTAATAAGGTTTTGCATATTAAGGTCATCAGCTGGGTAACCTTTTATTTCCATATTAATTTTGAAACTTTCCACAAGAGAAAGTAAGTAGAGATGACAAAAGCATTCATACAAGTCATGTTAAATGAGGTTAAATGCAATTTGACAGAGTTAACAACTAGTAGCGGCTGCAGTCAGTTGTCAGTGGTTTTGTTATATTTGTGCATGTGTCGCATTCCTTATGCTTTGGGTTGTAGAGCTTATTTATCCGCGTGGCAGGAAGTAGGAGCATTCTGTGTGGAGCACTTTGACATTTTTCCCCTCCCTCACTCCCTCTAGTTTCCACTCTGTTTACCAATGTGACAGGTGCCTATCTTCTCTACTGCGTGGGGATAATGGCTGGGTTGTCAGGTTTTGCCAGCCATGGGTACAGTCTCCATCTTGGAGCTGACTTCCAATAGTGGAAGCTCCACGATTTCTCGGGGGGGCTAAACCTCCATTTAGCGATGCAGTTGTTAACAAAAGGTTGCATGGTGCTCCACCCTGAATGAACCCCTGACATTAACGCACATACTAAAGAGAGGCCCCAAGATTGAAGGTCTTGCCTGCATTTCTTTGAGTGGAGACTGGAATGGAAAAGTGTCAGGACTGATTCCCCACAGGACATCAATATCTTCTGTTTGAGATGATGCAAGCAAAAGAATCCCTGCAGAAGTGAAGAAAGAGCAAATGCAGATCTTGTTAAGCTGACAGAGCAACAGAATCATCATCTTTCTATCAGCCATGTTTTCCCATACCGTTAACAAAATTAATAGTTTACGTTCCAGTTTTTACTATAGAGTTATATTTGCACAAAAGCACGAAAGTAGCAGAAGAGTCGCATGATGCAACAGCCAAGTGGACTCTAGCTTCTCAAGTGCTTAGCAAACCTCCCAAGTGCAACTATAACTCGATAGTACACACTAAACTGTTTACTATTTTTCAACGTCCTTTGTCTTCCTTGAAGAAGGGTGTAATTGTTTTAGTATCACCCAACTAGTCGGACAGAAAAAGCAATAATAAAGTTAGCAAATGCAAGTTAAAGAAATATTTAATTGGGAATTAAACGAAAGAAAGCGTCACGCTTTTCGCTACTCGAGGACTATTACTAATAGTCCTCTAGTAGCATAGCCAATTAAAATACAAGATTTGCATTAGTCCACTAGTTGGGTGCTGTACTAATAATTATTTATTACTATTTATTATTAGCTTGATTCAACAAATGAAAAGTTCTACTTCCAGAGTAAAATCAGAAAAATAAATGCTTCCAACCTTGTCTGTAGAATGCAGCATGTACTTGCGATGGCCTTTGTGAGGTTGCTGATGGTGCAAAACCAGGTGGAAGTCTAGAATGAACCATTTGTAGCTTACTGGGTCTTTCCATGGGAACACTGGCAGCTGTTGTACTGAAGTAAAGGCGCACTCCTAAACAACAAAAGGCTGTGATTTAAACCATAAATTATCAGCAAATTCATACTCATTCACGTAGAAAAATAGTAAGATCTAGGGTGCATTCGATTGACCCTATTCCGGAATAAGAATACGCGGAGTGATGATTTAAAACGGTACATCTGGCATTTTGAAGCAACAAGGATAATAAAGATATGTTTAAAATAGCATTTTAGCAGGTGTTTGACGATTTTAATGTGAATCTGCATAAAAACGAACAATTTCTAACTTCTATTCCATGTATTCCTATTCCGGAATATGGTCAATCGAACGCACCCCTAGTCCTTGAAAAGGAGTGGCAAGATTTTGCTGCTTAGCATAGCACATAAATTGTCATGTAATTACGTATCTAATGGAGTTATGAATAAGGGATACTAGGACTTGCTGTACGTGTGCACATAAACCAAGATTTTGTAGTATCGGAGCATGGACAGTGAGTGTTTTGTTACGAACTAGAGGGGACAAGGTTTTTAATCAAACAGAGATTATCTTAGCCCTTTCAATGCCAGGAGTCCTAGATGTGTAAAACAAGTCTAGTTAGCATACACACATACTTCATTGATCACTCCCCATAGGGGCTTTTCAGGCCGAATTAACACAATCATGACAGAACAGAATATTCAACAACAACTGTTAAGAATCCCAACTGGCCGGAGGCAAGCTAGTTGGCTATTAATAAGTGCAGCTGAGAAGTTGAACCAGGGACTACCAGGAACAAATTCAACCAGTGGCCAGAACGTGTCTTGAACATGGGATCCCCGGATCTCAAGGCAAGTGCCCTAACCACTGGGCCACACTGCTTCCTGCAGTGCCAGGGGGAAATCAGGGGAAAACCAGGGTAAAATCTGTTCTTAACACTATTGCGGGTAAAAGGTTTAAGAGGTCATGTTCTGTGACAGTTTGTCTGTTGATCAGCACAGGGGGCTTGTGTTTGGGTTCCAAGGATTCATAAGTGGAAAAAAATTAATCATATTAGAAGTCAAACATGTGTCTTTCCACTGCTATACCACTGAGCTACAGAAGACAATGTTACAACTATTAAGTGCCAGAACACTTCCAGTACCTGCTTGTGTAATGGCAACAAGATGGACAGTTTTGGATTCATTCCTCGGAATTGGAGCAATATGAATAATGGGTTTAAAGTTATTCTGATCAATTGTTCTGAAGAAAAAAAAACAGCCATAACAATTAGTACTTCATTTGTACTTTTTTACACAGTAATTTAATAGTAATAGTCAAAATAATAATAATAATAATAATAATAATAATAACAACAACAACAATAATCCCTCATCCATAAGTACTGTTACATTATAAAGGTTTCAAAGTTAAAGGATGGAAATAATGAAGTGAAAAAAAAAGTCAGGAATCACCAAGAAATACCTAGTGACTGATGCAGCTCTATATGTGATTTTTTCCTGAGTGAGGGATGCAGCATATGTCATACCATTTCCATCAGAACCAAGATCAAAAACCTGGAAGCAAAAAAAATTGACAAAAATTAAAAATGCTTTCAGCCACAAAAAGCATGTCAAAGTGTTCTTTCAGCAAAACATGCTGCAGGTAAAGGGTCCAGACTACAAGATTTGGACACAACGGTGATAGCCACTTTCGAAAGTTCAGCAATTGAAAAAGGTGAAAGGTATCCAATTGACAGTTGCATGTTGGTGTATTTACATATATGTATCAGTATACATGCTACTAAGGACAACACTCATTCACAGTGAGCACTTGGCTCGGGCCAAGGCAATTTGTGTCCTCAAATTCCCATGGCCTGCTCCCATCTGGCCTTGTACGTGTAGTTCAGTCGGTAGAGCAACGGTGGTCTAATCCAGAGGTCATGGGTTCAATTCCCACCCAGGTCAGAGATAATTCTCTGTCCTTGGGTGATGCACAAAGAAGTTCCTGGCGCTTTTGATTAGCGAAGGTTCTTCATCCATCACATTCACAGTAGCTTAAGGGGTCGCTTGATTTCTGCTGTTTCGGAACATTACAGTATATCCTCTATTAACCCCCCCCCCCCCCCCAGGGGCTTATTTATTTCAGGCACGTTTGAAGGGGGAGGGGGCTAAATGGAGAGGGACAGCTTATTTGAGAGGGAGGACTTACCAGGTATTTAATTTAAAAAACGCATTACCCATAACAAAAAAGAGAGAAAGAAACAGACAAGAGTTACAGTTCCCTTCTTCGTGTTTTGGACCAGAGCAACAGTCCAATGTGAAGATTTGAGTGACACTAGATATTTGCAACATTTTTAACGCTTTCACCCCTAAACCGGCCTAAACCAGCCACTCTACTCTGTCTAACGCCAGACGATTTTACTCGTCAATAGGGAACCCCCAAGAGTCAATGGGTTAATTACTTGCGGGAAAATATGAACTTCCTGCACATGAATAAACCATACCAATATCAGTCCACATGAAGTGTTACTGTCGTGATTAATAAATACAGTCTATCATTTATTTATTTGGTTATGAAGAATAAGGTGGGAGGGTAGGGGGGAGGGGGCTTAATAACTTTTTCCCTCTGAAAAGGGGGGGGGGGAACACTATTTAGAGAGGAGAGCTTATTTGAGAGGGCAGGATTAATAGAGGATTTACGGTATGTATACACACTGCTAAGGACAACATTCATT
>OX421457.1:7155572-7160572 GCA_949126865.1 Montipora capitata | reverse complement strand
TACTCTCCGAAGATCAGCAGATTCGCTTAGCACAGCGCTTGGGACTCATCCAACATCTCCCCGTCGGAAAGTATGATGGCTCCAAAGGGAAAAAACGCGAGTACGTATGAACAACTTAGTCATTGTCTGTAGCAATTATTTACGTCAGTGTGATATATCTACGTCAAGTTCTCGACATATTTTGATATGCAAGGATTAGATAAGAAAAATTAAATATATTCCTCGAAGTAAAACTTGCCGTCGAGTCGAAAACTAATGAAAATATGGAAATCAAAACGTTCCCAACCTTGCTGATTTTGTACAAGCCTTACATAACAGCTTCTTTTCCGTGTTATGTTTAATTTGGATTCAGCCGAATGTTCCTTGATGGTGTCCTATTTTTGTCCTCAAACGTTTCTAGGTTCCAAAAGCATTTTTTTGTTAAAGCCAAAGGAAATGACGTGCGTAAGAGCTTCGTTTGTGGAGTGTTTATTCAGACAGATGTGTTTTGGCCATGAAAATTATTAATGCCAATGTCAAAGAACGCACCTTGCCTATGTGCTTATTCCGCTTTTGTTCGAAGTGCGTCAACCATGGAAAGAATTAACCATGAAACAATTAGTTCTCACGTGATTTTTTTTTTTCAAGGAAAAGAACTGACAATTATTTAGAAGATTGTGTTTCTTATCAAGTTCAACTTCCGGTCTATGAATCCGTGATAATGGAAAATAATTTTGTATAATTTTCGAATAAATGCAGCAGATCCGAATTTTGTTTTAGTTATAAGTAAGTTTTTTAACAGTACAACTACAATAGATACGTCTACGTCGAACTTCTTTTTTCAAAGAAACTAACATAATTTTGGCAGAAAATTTTCCAACAAAAACAGAATCCCAGAAATGTGAAAGCGTTTTGGTAAAGAAGGCTACAGTTTGCCGGCTTTCCTCTGTTTATGTTTGATATTGGTATGATGCTTTCAACTGCAAAGCGATTCTTACTAATTAATTACGTCAGAATTATACTAAGTACAAGCCATGTCTTTCTGTTTAGCCCACCTTTTTGACTCGTGGACACGCGATACGTAGGAACGAGTGTTTATGGGGTTTGGGCATATGCAAATTTGTTTTAGTTTTTTGCCAGAAAGCTTGATCGTAACAGACTTGTGACAACCATGTGCTAGTTGCTAATGCACTTTTGGTAAATTGAGAAACGCATCACTTGAAATGTTATTTGCATTATGTGCATGACTGGCAGCTGCGCAAATATAATTAAGGACCTTCACATTACATGGTTTGCCAATATCCTATGTTAACCTCACATGGGGGTGATGAGTGTTGGCAAAAAGAAAAGAAAAATCGCGACTTGAGGGCTTGTTTTACTTCATGCATTTTCCCGTTAATTTATTTCTTAATTAGGTATTAACATGGGTGAGCAATACGAATGGAAAACAAAGTCGCAAAAAATCCCTTATGCGTATATTTTTTGTTTGCCTATAGCATGCAGCTGTAAGAGAATGATAGCAATAGAATAAAACTACATGAGACAAATTTTCTTTTTACTGTCTCTTATTTATTTCCTGCACTTTGCCCTCTAGAGGACCTTAAATTTTATAGAATTTGGATCATAGCTTTCATTGCATGTTGGACACATGACATCCAAAACATTGCATTAAAGATATCATGGGGTTTTGCTCTATATAAGTCAGTCGCATGCCACGTGTGATCAAGAAATATAATCCTACACATCTTTCTTTTTTACCATGGTTGTAATATTGAATCTCTTGAATAGTTGTGCTTCTGTTGTTCATGTTTTGACTTGTTTGATTTAATCAACTCTTCATGTACATGTAATATAATAATATTAGTAGTATTATCACCTAAGGGAACACAAGTGATGGACCTAGTCTAGGACATTGCCTCATTGTACCACACTAAGCCTTTGTGTTGTTGAAAGAGAGTAGCCAACAAGGTGCATAGCGCCGAGTTGGCTGTAACCAGTCGCATACAGCGTGAATGGAATAATAAATTATTATTAATTTATTAATTAAATTTGAACCCATGACCTCTGTGATGTTGGTGCAATGCTCTACCAACTGAGATATAAAGCCACACAGTTGAGAGAGCAGGTCAGTTTGTCAGGCTCATGTCTTTCTGTGAAGGACTTGATGAATGAGTTGAATCAGTTGGTAGAGCATTGCACCAGCATCACAGAGGTCATGATTTATTGTTCCATTCGCGCTTGGTTACAGCTAACTCGGCGCTACGCGCCTCGTTGGCTATTTACCATCTCGCAACCAACACACACTCATGGATTATTTTTGTTAGTTATTCATATACTCTATCGTTCATTTGTTCAACTGTTACAGGATATGAATCGAATTCACTAGTGACAATCTCCCAGTTGGCATGATAACAGTGCAAGTTCTGTCCAAGCCTGGATTTTCTCAGGCTTTCTTTGTAATGATCTTTTAACTCTCATGTATATTACTGTGGGATATACAGATTCCAACCCTGTGGGCATGGGACAATTTTTTAGTTCACAGAACTTTTAGTTTTTCTCATTGAATAGACTGACATAATATCAACAAAGAAATCAAGTGCTGCCACGAGAGCATGCCTCCCTGAATGAAGGCATTAACCTTGCACAAAGTCAAGGCAATCCAATGCATTACCGAAAACAGGAGGTTTGACATATACGGATAGAGTTTTAAATAACAACAATTTCATTCTATTTCAGGTGTGTAATATGTATGACTGATTTTTGCATGGGAGATCCAATTCGTTTTCTTCCATGTATGCACATTTACCACAAAGACTGTATTGAAGACTGGCTGGTGAGGTCTTTCACGTGCCCGTCTTGTATGGAACCTGTAGAAGCTGCATTACTGTCAACGTACTATGAAGCATCTACAGAATAACTAGAGGAGTGGCATGCTAGTTAGCATATTGAATTGATGGCTCTTTTATTGAAACTCCTGCAAGGGGACTCTTGGTTCCAAGTTCGTTTTGCATTGCAGGTTTGATCAGTTTGATCAAAGAAGTCATGAAACACATGTTACTAACTCAGCAATAATTATTATTGAAGGGAATATTTTGAAGATTTTATTAATAATAATTATTGTGAGGTTGGTAGTAAAAATTTCCGATCACAATAAATTTTGAAGACTTGCTTTTGTATTTCTAAGAAACCAAGAGTATTTTAAATAGTTTATGGCTGTTTCACTTGCCATTCGCCATTCTTTTTCATCACGATCAGTTCGATCGTAATGTAAACAGATTTTTTGCTGTTTGAGGAACAAGAGACTTGGTTAGGAACACTGTATTTTGGTTTCCAGTGCACTTATCAGTGCATAGAGAATTGGTATTAGATATAGAAGAGAGGAACACACAGGAATGGTCAATCTGTACGATAATGCTGTGTTACAGTGTAGCTTGATTTTGAACAGATTTAATACTATGTTCCGGGTCCAATTTTCTTGGAAAACAATTATCTATTTAATGAGTCAACAAAACGCAACCATCGATATTTTATCCTCTTATAACGAAGCTTTTGGGAAGGGTTTCTCAACCTACATGTGTGAGGCCATGATCAGCCATACCCACATGAATTCAACCACTCATAAAGATAGATTAGTTTTCTCTTTTGAACATCTGTGATTCACAAATGAAACCAAAATCAAACAAACATAATATGCTATAATTTTCAATGCTTACATCAGGAATGGTCTTTTGCCAGGATGTTGTTACCTTTTTCAAACTCAAGCCAAAAAAATTGTTCGTCTTAGAACTGTTGGACACCGGTATTAATCCACTTAATGTGGCAAGATACAACCTTCAAGCTGAATGTTTTTAAATGACAGTCTTTTTCAAGGCACTGACAAGCTAATAACTGCTGAGGGTAGCTTCATAGTACAAGGTACACAAAGATGACACCATTAATTTGACAGAATTTCAATTTTCTTCAGAAGTAAGAACTAACTTTTTTATTTAAAGTCCTGACAATGACAAGGTTGTGCTCTTTACTAAGTTGGGAAGTTAGGTGCAGTGACACTTTTTCAGTTGTAGATAACTTGTACATTTAGCACGTCATCTGAAGTAAAGCTACATGTAAGATCCCAATCATTATTTACAACCATAATTACTGTTTTTTAAAATAAATTAATTTTTATTAAAACCTCTATATTAAACGTTATTTTGAAGTTAACAATCATAAACCTTGTTTTCTGTGATAATTTCAGTAAAATTTGAACATTTTTATATGACCAGGGAAGAGTAATTTCAAACATGTGTACATTTGTCTTGTTAATTTTATGGGTATCACCCTTTTGTAAATAGACATTTAGTAATATTTCAATCTTTGGAATGTAAAATAGACTCAGTTGCCAATTGAACTTGTAAATAAATTTCAAAAGAAATTTCCAGTGGTGGAATTTTTTTTTTCTGTTAATAATAGTTCCCTGTATCAAGCTCTCTCTCAAGGATAATTCCCTGTGCATCTTGCAACGTACCGTATTTACCCGTGTATAAGTCGACCTTTTATGGCCTCAAAAGAAGCTCCAAAAATCGCCCTCGACTTATACAAGGGTCAAAGATTTTGAGCCAAGTTCCAGCTAAGTAATCTACTCAAATTTAACGTAATAATGTTGTCTTGGGCGTAACAAACGCAGTGGACAAAAGCCGATACATTGTAAAAGACTTCAAAATGAATGAATAAAACATGATCGTTCAACGGCTTAGTAACCTGGCGCAATACCTCGTGTTTGCGTGAAAATGCTGCTTGGTAATGATTGTTTTTTATTCTTTATACAAACCTGGCAGATTTAAATGCTTTTGCAAACTTCGTATTGTTTGGTTTATGAGTTTTGTTTTTTGTTTGTCATTTGAGAAATTGTAAGTCAAGGACCAATTAAACCTTGCATATTTTCACATCGTTCGCAAGTTATTTTCAAAGATTGACTCCTGCTTCTGTGATGTTGCATTGTGCTTATCCTCTAAAGCCCTTTATCCTTGAACAACGAAACA
>OX421457.1:7095572-7138072 GCA_949126865.1 Montipora capitata | reverse complement strand
TACCACCTTCTCTGTGACAGAGTGAGCTACCATTTAACTGAGTACAATTAATTGAAGACTGAGAAATGTGACTCGTTGAGGAATTCAGACAATGACTTGGGCATTGAAGGTTGGAATATTCTGCAAGAAGAAAACATTTCGATCCACTCTTGCAGTTCAAAATAATAATGTTGCTTAGGCATAGTGGAAAAGCGTTATGAGACTAAAAGGAGGCATTGTGACCAAAAGGTGATAGCATCTCACCACTCTGGGAAACTAATCACTAGAGTTGTACAAGCCTGAACAGTCATGACTCCTTCCAACCAGAATGGACATTGGCCCAACCTTTCGATAGTTTCTAATAAGAAATTTTTTAAATAAATTGTCCAAGATAATTTTAATTTAGGGTTTGAAACATCTTTATTGGTCTAAGTCTGTGATTTAGGAAAGAGCAAGAGTACGTACCTGCTTTCTCTGAGAGAAGTAACAGACCCTTTTCCTTGACCCCTGGTCCCAATTCTTCAAATGCCGGATAACTTCATCAAGTGGGTAAGTCACTATCCAAAGGAACAGATATATTCCAAGTGAAACACTGGCAAAGGTTTTTGTACAGTTCTTTCCAAAAATGTGCTTGGAATGTGCATATTCACGGTTCAGTGAGCAAATACTGACATCTTTGCACAGATTGAAACTGTTGGATATTGACTTACACGCCGGATAAAGTTATCTAGCCATGATTGAACAAATGGGGCCAGGTCATTATTGAAACCCCAGGAGAGTTGTCCTTTGACCTTAGCTATGGACACCCTACCTTTGACAATGCTACTAAGTGCATCCACCGTGAATGCAAGAGAGATGAACAAAGCAAAGATTTCCTCAGTAGACCTTAAAAATAAAGGATAATAAACAATGTTAGCAGCACTTATACATGAACTTGTCGGCAGAAGCTCATGATCTTGAAGCCTTTAACTCTGGCTCAGAGCTCAGGCCAGGGGTTTTTTTAGTTAAAAAATTTCCTTATTTGGATGTAGCATAGCTCGTGCATTTTACATGTAGTCCTGTTTTAACTACTTGCCTTGTTGACCACTTCATAATCTGTGAGAGTCCAAATGTAGAATAAATAAGAATGAAAAAAGAATTCCAAAGTCCAGTACAGGAATATAATGCAAAGAAATCCAGATCAAAGTCTTCTGAGATGTTATAGATCACTAAAATGAATGGAACAAATCATACATCAGCAAATTTAAATTTGAGAAACACAATCGTTCTTTTGACCAAATGCAAAAATGGCCACCAATAAATTATTCTTTTGCCTTTGTGTTAATTGGCCTTACTGGCCTCGTTAGCACAGGTAAAATTGAAAGAGACTTGGCTGTAAAACGAGCTTAGTCAGGCTAATTTGCAAAAAGATAAAAGAATAATTTACTGGCGGCCATTTTTGCATTTGGTCTATATTAGGGTACACACGTATGTACTGACTGTAGTATTTACAAGCACGCTTTTACTACTCAAATATGCCAACTACTGAAATCAACAAAGACTTCCTTTTGCCAGCAAATGAGGCTCTGTTGGTAGATAAAAATATCAATAATAATAAGCTTTGCATTCTCCTTTTTTAAGCTTTCTTCCCTTGAAACTGTCACCAACCAAACAGAAATGGCAGAAGTGTCACTAATTAATTCCCTACTTGCAAGGTATGTAAACTGAGTAAATGTTTGAGTGAAATATTGTAGTCATAACAAACAATAAGTGTAGATTCAAAAAACCAAGGTATGAAAACAGTCTTTTTGTAGAGCTGGGTCTAAAACACAGATCAAGACTAGAAGTCTGAGCTCCTCTGATGAACAACCAGGCCAAAAGTTTCCCAATACCGTAAAATTCCGGATGTAAGCCCATCTACTTGGAGACAAAAAAAAATCCCCAACCCCTGGAAATTAGCCCACCTCTAGTTTTCCTTGTTTTCTTAATATTAAGTACTCTTGCAGAACCCTGTACTACTTCAAACACAAAATTAGGAAAGATTGTGGAACAATAATAACTGAGAGAATTAAGAGCAGGAAGCCTCGCCGCCGTGAACTAAACATTAAAATTTTTAACAATGACAGCGAAGATGAACTCTGAGCTTCTAGTTTGTTGCGTTCTGGTTACGTTCACACTGTTGAGTTTTGATTTTGTTCCTAAAATTGAAACACATTCGATTTATAATGAGGCTTGAAAGTTTAATTAAAAATTAGTAAATTAAAAACGTATTTCCATCAACACTGCTGTGGCTCATTTCAAAACGTTTTTTTTTTCCACTAATAAGCCCCCCGGGATATGTACAATGACCTGTGACCTGTGTTTTAGATCTGCTGTTTTTGTAGTACTTTCTGTATTCCATATTGTTTTTAGAATAGATGCTCATAGCGGATCAGTTCCAAAAGAAAGTGCCTCCCAAAAGGAGAGCAACAGCAAACATGGTTTTATTAAGCTAAATGTAAGCCCTTGTTCCGTGTACCTTTTATATAAAGCGCGAGAGGAGCTGTGGTAAGCATCACAATCAATGGCTGTCCTCCAAAGAAAGCAAACAACATCCCTCCAAACCCCTGTGATATGATTACTTTCTGTACATCTACAGGAAGAAGTGAAATGATTTTCAAAGGGCTGAATGGAGTTAAATGCAAAAATTTCTGTAAGTGTGAGTACCCTTTTGAAAAGTAACTAGTAAATACATGTAGAAGCAGCCAAACACTCAAATCATCATTCAGTCAGCTTGCTTAAAGTTTCTTTGCCCTGTAGTCCACTTTGCCCCAATGAAGGTATATATATTTTGCAAAAGTGCAACAAGACCCAACAATTATGTGTGAAATGTTGCATCTGCTTGACGGGGGCTTAACCACAGTGACTCCAGGGAGTGATACGTAACAGATTTTACTAATTCAAAGTTCCCTAAAATATTGAAATGTACATGTATTAGGAAACATTATATAAGGACTGTGGTTCAGAGTCCACTGGCAACAAAAGCACGCTTTTGCCATATTTCATCTTTAATCTTTTATCAGGAAGCTTTGAATAACATACAGTGTAAGAAGTTTTCAGAAACATCCCATGGAGCACAGCTCTAAAAACAGACGTCATTTGCTAGGAGTCAATTTTGATGAGGGAGGAAAACCAGAGCAAGTAGCTCTGGACAAAACCCTCGAGTGACGGCATGACTATTCTGGGGGTGGGGTAAGGGATGAGGGGTGAGGGGTAGGGGTTGGGGGTGAAGGGTACAATAGCTGAAACAACCCTGACTAGCTCTATTCCATTCAACACGTTTGTGCTAAATTGTTCAACATTTGTTGAGCAACAAATGTTGCAAGATGTTAAACGGTGTATCATCGGCTTTAGTCATACTAACCAATCTGTCCTTTTGTATTGCGGCTGTTGAGGACACCAAAGGCAATGGACGGGAGAATGCAAGCAAAGTACAAAAACAGAGTTGTGGACACCATCTTAGGAATTGTATGGCGACCTCTTATGCCTGTTGGAACAAAAGTCAAAAGTGTCAAGAAATTATGCCAGAACAAAAAGTGGCTGAGTGCACTGGTAGTCAAAAGTTGTCAGTTTTGAGGCATGTGAGCAGCAGTTCTCAACATTAATTTAGTGGTGTTTGTTACAGCAGTGCAAGTTTTTGATACAGAAGAGCATGTTGAGACTGCCTGTATTCAAATAAGAAATAATGACTGTAGTGCAGTCCACTCTCTAGTTTGAAAAGACCATATCAAAATGTCTAGGGATAGGGACTGACAACTTGATGTAGTTGTTATCATCACCTCTACAGATAGGGTAGGTTTGTCACATTCAGTGCCACCCTCACCAACGTTTGGTGCTTATTCAAAGTTATTCTTTGCTACAACCAGAGACCTTCTAATGACATAGGGGAAGGGAGAACGAAATGAGAGCCACACTATAATGATAATCATCATCATCATCACACGTAATCATGGCTTTATTAGTAGTACATCCTCCAGGTGCCTCTTTGCTTACTAATAACTAGTTTACCTAAATGGTAGAAATGCTGCCGAGGGGAAAGGAAAATTAATGATTGTTCTATTATGCTTAGTACATGTATGCAAATTTCAAACTCATAACTCTGCTCCCACTGTTAAGATGGCCCTACAATATTTAACATAATTATATTAAATTTTTGTGCAACATTACTTGACAGAGTGTACTTGGCCATTCATAAAACTTACCTTTTTATAGCTCCCCCAGAATAATATTGTTTATCAGTATAATTTTCAAACCAAAGATAGAATTAGGGATCCTTGCACTTTACTGGACAATTTAAGCAATAATTGTAACTATAATAGAAAACTGAAAGATTCAGGCCTGCAGCTTCAACTGGATTCAAATCCATTACAAGGCTGTTGCCTAACAGGAGCCTGGTAGCCTAGGGCTCCCAAAGAATAGCTCTGGGCGCCTTAATTTTTCACAGCAACACCTTTCACTTCATATGTTGGGCTCCTAAGTTCTCAGCGTTTAGCTCTGAGGGCCCCTTAAAAATTTTCTTAGGCAGCAGCCTTGCCATTACCTCTGCAATGCCGCTGCGATGCTCTACCAACTGAGCTATTTGAGTGTCAAGAAATGATTATGTCATTAGACTAAGTACAATTTCTATTAGTCACTGACATTCTGTAAATGCGTCTCTGCCGTCAACTCACCATCTTTAAAATCTGATATATAATGTGGCCATCTTCTCCTCAGGTCTCTCATGAGCCCACATCCAAATGAACAGAGTTCAGATTTCTATCAGTAATAACACACAATGTAATAACATTGTTTAAGAACCAGTGTTACAAAAATTACTACGAGTGGACCGGGGCCCAGTTCTCCGAAAGCAGATTAACGCTAATCCCAGATTAAAAATTAACCAAGGAGTTTATTCAATATTGCTCTACTCCCAAATGTTGTTCAAAGCTGATCAGCTTGGGCAAAATTTTACATCACAGGAAGTCAATCTTGAAAACCAAAGATAACCAAAAGAAACTTTCACCCAAAAGTGGAAAAAATTAAACTAAAGTTTACGCTAATCCTGGATTAAGTTAATTGGCTTTCGAACAACCAGGCCCAGTACTCCAAATAACAGGGTCTTAAAAAGTAGCCAGCTGCCACCAAAATTAAAGTCCTTTCTACTGCAAATTTTATACAGCACTCTTTAAAACACTCCAACAACCTTAATTAAAGGACAATCTAGCTGCAGCTGTAGCAATCATTTTCTGTGGAAAATGTCCATTGTAAAGTGAGTTACTCTCTACAATCCTGCATTAAGTAGGAGTTCAACTAAGAAAGCAAGACTACCAGGTTCTCAGAGTCTTTAATGAGTTTAAATAGACCATTCACATGTACATGTATATCAAAAATTCAAGCAATGCTACAGTAACAGTGTATGCCTTAGTTTCTGGACTTTTAAGGAATTTAGAGACAAGGTATGTTACATCTATGACCACTAAAAGTACACTTGTAACTAAGAAGATTCCCTGGTAAGATCAAATAAACTTAACAACATACCACATTTTTGCAACCTTTTACTTTTTTTCATTATTAGTTTTTGGCGATGTCTGCTCATGGGAAGGTCGTTGAGGTAAGACAGAGCTGTTTCAACTGAAAGCGGCCACTCCAAACCCAGTCAGTCATTTGTGACAATGAGATCAAGTGCATCCGATAATTCACATGTATGTAAAATGGATGAATTATTATGTCCTTCTACCTTGACTTACCTTTTGATCTTCTTTTTGGTGAACAAAGGAGGACTTAGGATGAAGTGCCAATTGCCTCTTTGGAGATCTCGTTGTTCTGTGCCCCGCCCAAGAAGCAAGGTAATGTCTGCGGTCAGCCAACACTTTCTAAGGAGAATTTAAGACCTTAAGTTTGATCCTAGTTTCATATTTCTGTTTACTTTTGGTTACATAATCAACAACCCACATTTTAAAGCCCAGAATGCAGCACTGTATGAACGGGAAGGTCCAAGGAAGTAGGACTCAAGCTAATCAACTGAAAAGACCAACCATACCGAGAGCACTTTCCCTTATTTCTCTCTAATAGCACATGCTAGAAAACCCTTCACACATGTTGAGTTGTGTTATCATCACCTCTACAGATAGGTCAGGTTTGTCACATCAGCAATTTTAACACTTTGATGTGCCTTCCTCACCAACGTTTGGTGCCTATTCAAAGTTAGACTTCTTTGCTACAACCAGGGAGCTTCTAATGACATAGGGGAAGACAACGAAATGAGAGCCACGCCATAACAATAATAATAATACCAATAATAATCTTCATCATCGTCATAATCATGGCTTTATTAGTAGTACGTATATCCCCCAATTGCCTCTTAGTTTACTAATAACAGGTTGATTACAGGCTGCTATTGATGGACCACACTGGCATGCATCTCCATACAAAACTCTATAAAGTTGCCTGAAACGCATCGGCAAATTGCTCAGAAACCGTGTACTGCACAGATCTGAAAATTGGAGAGGTAGTTAAAGGATTTGTTTCCTATTAAACACATTTCACATTCTTGGCCATTTTCATTCAACAATTTTGACGATTTGTTGTTGTTGCGTAACTGTGTAAACTATCTATAGTTTGAGGATACGAGAAGCAAAATGAAAAAACAGAGCAGGCTCTAATTTCCTCTGTGTAACAAGATCATACTGCACATCTTAATTCCCCCATTTGCACATAACCACAATTCCTTGTGCCTTTGACCACACTCCCCTTGCATTTCGAAGAAAAGTAATTATGTTCTCCTCCCAATTAGAGACCTGCCTGGTTTGTCTGCTTGAGGCTCACTCTCTGTGGCAGCATAACTACAGTACCGCTCAAAAGTAAGTTACCACCTCGTGTCGCGTTTCCTGCGCGACGCGATTCCTGTCGCGCGCGACATGATTCGCGTAGCGCGAGAATAATCGAAGCGTAAATTTCTGGCATATATTAGGAACTAATGTGTTACGCGACAATCTTAAGTTCGCACTCAATAAGGCATTAATTATATGAAGCGTTTCATTCTTTGACCATCGGGTTAAAATTTGCGTTTAAAATTTTCAGAACGAGTCTCCAAAAGGAAACACAAACCAAGGATTATTATTATCTTGAAACGCGTAAATAATACGAGAACTTACTTTCCTTACAAAAGCGCTTGATTCACGGTTTGCCGATCACCGAACGAAGCTTTGTAAACAATGAAATGTGCTCGGAAATTGCCACATTTTTACATACGAAGATACTGCAATTTATCATAGGCATATTTTCTTCGAAAATTGGCCTTTCACAACACCTTCCACGGTTAAAATTTGAAACAAAAGGACAATTAAAATCGCGCGCGAGCGTCAAGCCACTGCACCTACAGATTTCTTACCATCGCGCACAACGCGATTCGCGTAGCGCACGACGCGATTCCTGTAGCGCGCGACGCGATTTGCGTCGTGCCCGAGGGTGGTAACTTACTTTTGAGTGGTACTGTACATATTAGGTGATTATTTGAAAAATGTAAATTTTCTTTAAAATAATTATAATTAATTTCTTCATCTGTCACCTCAACAAACTGGCTTGTGGCCAGTTTGAAAACAACACTTAGGTGATCATTGCATCATAATCACCTCAAGTGCAACCAATCAATAATCACCTACATGTAATTTATGTAATTATACTAATAATTATTGCAGTTATCAAGTTAACTCCAAATTATCAACAGTTGATAATTTAAATCAAACATGGTTTTTGAGGACAGGGGAAACCAGAGTATCCCAGGAAAAAAACATCTGGGAGCAGAGAGCCATCATAAGTGACAGCTAGTCAATATAAAAAATGTTCCTGGGTGTGGTTCTGTAGCTTGTGTGATCATGCCCAGTCAGAAGAAAAAATAAAAGACATGACATCAAACCTTGAACTGCTCCTCTGTTTCTACTTCAGTGAGATTTTGTCTTGTTTCTATATTTGCCAGCAAGGTTGCAAAGGTCCTTCCTGTCTCTAAAGGGCTTTTGGTGCTTTTCTTCAAGAAAAAGAAGCGAGAAAAGACGTTAACACACTGAAAGTGAAGTGAACACAATTGAGACACTTTGTAGACCATGCATTTCTCCAGTTCATACAACCTTTCAATAAGTACCGGTATATGTAATCGCATGGGCCCAATGGCAATTAAGGATTAATTTCACACAAATATTTTTTTAAGTTTTCACAAAATTCGTGACTCCGGCAACTTGTAAAACTTTGAAAATAATTTAGTGAAATTAATCCTTAATTGCACCAGGGCACATCGCGATTACATGTTTATCACATAAAGGGAAAAATTATTGAGGAAGCCCATTCAATGCACGACAAATGACAATCAACTTAACATGCTTTCATTCAGATAAAGTTCAATTCAATAAATCGATGTTGTCATCAGAAACAGCGCTTAATGTAATTAAATTGTGTTTTACATGCTAGGCCGTAGCCAGTATGAGGCAAACCAAGGCACTTGCCTAGGTCATTTTTTTGAGATTTTTTTAAATAAGGCGTGATTCGTGTTGTCTTTAACCCTTTCACTCCCAAGAGTGCCACTTATAGATTTTACTCTGTCTAACGCCAGATGATTTTACTTGTCAATGGGGAACCCCACGGGGGTGAAAAGGTTAAACTGTAATCCTCATAAACACCTAAAATACCTAGGAAGAGAATTTAACCACGGACATTGCCTCAGTCATATTTTTTTTTCTGGCTACAGCCCTGACATGTGGACAAAAAGCAGTTTAATCAGAGTCAGAATGTAAAAGAAGATTCCCTTGTAACTTCGCTTGCTCTGGATAAGCAACTGTTAACCAATCAGGATCAAGTAATCATGCCCTCTTGATTACCAAAAGTGCCCTCGTGATTACCTTTTTACAGTTTCTGCTGCAAAACCAGTACACCACACTTCTTCAATCCAAATGCCATCCTGATATCCCTGCTGAACGCATAAACTGCCCATGTTGCTTCCTGCTGTAACTACAAGAAGTCACTGCTTACGAGCCAGAAGGCCCATCAGGCCAGCGCTTATCTCCATTTTCCGTAGCATGAAGCGACTAGGACTATTTCTATTCCCCCCTGGATGGGATGCTAGTCCATCGCAGGGTTACCCCCAGCATTTTGCCGGTACCCATTTATACACCTGGGTGGAGAGAGGCACCATGAGAGTAAAGTGTCTTGCCCAAGAACACAACACAATGTCCCCGGCCAGGACCCGAACCCGGCCACTCAATCCGGAGTCCAGAACACTAACCATGAGGCCACCGCGCCTCCCACAAGGAGTGCCAAAAGAAAATCAGCGGTAGAACTTACAATTTTACTTGGAGCAAGAACCAAGACTACAAGTTGAGTCTCCTGAAGTGATCTTCCTAGGTTAACTGGGTGCTTCAACCTAGCAATAGCCACATGACTCTGCTGTACTGACGGCAGCTCTCCTCTGTGAACAGTGATCAATGAAAATCACCATGGTCATCCATGTTACAATTTTAATAATTATCATTAAATACGAAAGTGGAGATTTACTGTTTGTTTTGAATTTAGAGAGCCATTCGTGTTCATTCATACGGCCATTGTGTTGTTCCCTGGTGAAAAATCTCTCAACATAATACATGTACTTTAGGTCTTCAGGATCTTAAAGACATAAAATGACACTTATTTAGGTTAAGATTCTTAACCGAGATTTAAAGGATCTTCAACAGTTACTACTTAAACAATAATGATGATAGTAATAATAATGATGATGATGATGATGATGATGATGATGATGATGATGATGATGATAATAACAATAATGATAATAGCAATAATTATAACATTAATGGAAACTTTGTTTAAGCGTCTAGTCTTCTGGTGCTGGGGCACCAGAAATCAAATTAAAAATTGGTTTTTGAGGAGAGAGGAAAATAGAGTACACAGAGTACCCTAGGAGCAAAGTACAGAACCAACAAAACTCAACCCACATGACGCCAAGTCTGAGAATTGAACCTGGGCCACATTGGTTGGAGGGGAATGCAATCATTACTGTGCTATCCCTAATCTCCAAAAGGATCAATGAAGGAAATCATAGGGATATTGTAATCAGGTCTTGCAAATTAATAAATCAAAAGTGGTTTAGCATTGTCTGTACTCTTATCAAAAATGATAAATTATTCGTCATCACAGTGGTCAAAATGTTGTGGACTCACGAGGTGCACTCCAAGTGAGTCCTCAACTCAACTCAGAGCCGAGTGAGTGCATGATCATCCATGACAGGCACCCATCACACTGACAAGAAGTGGAAAAAAACAGGGAAGGGGGGAAGGCAAGCACACTGCAAAAAAGCACCACTGCAACACAAGATGGCCAGGTGAGATCTCACACAAATGCTGCTATTTTACAGCTTAAACTCAGAGGGTGCACACCAAGTCCACATAGTGCTGAATTCTACTCTACAACTGCTCTCAGAAGACAAATGTGCAGGTAATCTGCTCCGGTCCTTATGACGTGAGCAAAGAGCAAGGATGGCACAGTCGGTTAGTGTGCGGCCTTGGCGCAAGAGGTCCTGAGTTTGATTCTCCGATCTCGCATCCTTATTTCGACTTCTTTCCTTTCCGTGTAGCTAAGTAGCTTTAAACACCCGTAAAACGGAGCACACCGCACCGTCGATCTCAGGTTTGTCAGTTGAGTTACTGCTACGAGTTATCAACGTTACATATGGTTACTTTACTTTTACGTATAACCCCATTCATTCAACTTACAAAGCAATGAGCCAATTCTGTGTTTCTTCCCAGCCTCCTCCCTCTGATATCTCAGTTCCTTGGATTATTTGTGACAAACAGTGGACTAGACAGAGAAAAGGCAACTAAGTCTAGCAACTATTACTTCCCCAATGAAATGGCACTGGATTGCCAGCAGGTACAAAACACAATATTATATAAATTATTCAACCCTTTCAGTCCTGAGAGAGACACTTATAGATTTTCAGGGTTCATGCTGGATTTTGTCTTTAAAATTCCAGGAGTATTCAAGGAGTTTCCAAGAACCAGAAATTGAGCTTTCAAGGAGTGTTTGTAAGAAGATTTCTATGCCATCCATACATCGTGTTTCAGAATTTTCTTTGCTTTTATAGTCACCATCTATACATGTAGTTGCACTACAAAACAGTTATCTCATCATCATCATCAGACAAGTGTTTCAGTGGCTAAACTTACTGAAATGGGTCTCAGCAAACTGCACTGTTTATAAAGGCCAAGACTCAAAACTCCATTACCATTTTGATCATTACATGACTGACTGCACCACCTGGTATTAAATTAATTTTTACATGTAGGTGACAACCAAAATAGGCAAACCACGGCAGTTAAACTTTTGGTACAACTGTACATGAAACAATTTTTTCTCACCTGAATCACTAGTAAAGAAGGCCATCCTAGCTTGGTCAAAATTAATATCCTTCGCATCTTCCCTGGTTATCATTTTTTGCAGCATTGCATCAATAATCCCTTGTAAACTTGTCTCCTGGAGACCAAGAAGTAGGGTTGGTCGTTCAAGAAATATTTCCACATCTTTAGCTGCCCTGATTTCCCCGGAGAAGTTCTTTGGCATCAGTTTCTGAAAGGAGTAATAATTATAATTATAGTCAGAAATTTATAGAAAACAACAAAACTTTTGAAATTACGAGAAATGTTTCGACAGAAACTTATAGTGTTACAAATCGCTCTAAGTACTTGGTACAAAGAACAGTTATTGTTAACATTGTCAACGCCAGCATCATGGATGAACATTCTCATCTTCATTTTCCGTCAAATTTGGAAAATACCGGTTGGTTATTGCTATGGTGATACATGCAGCTGGTATCAGACCATTTTTATGACATTCTGAAACCCTACATGTATAACCAGTTAACTTCAACCCTATTGACCGAATGAAAAAATGGCCGCCAACAAATTATTCTTTTGTCTTTGTGTTAATTAGCCTAACTACATGTACAACAAGTTGCAAAAATAGTGGAGACACTTCACCTTCTTGGGGCATTATTAATTTTCATATTATCTCTCACACTGCACCCCCCCTTCCCCCCCCCCCCCCCATCCCCTTATCAGTGTTGCTAGCAAGACAAAAAAATGTTGGAAACTTAAGCAGTCAACATTGAAAGGGGGAGAGGGGAGAGGAAGTGGGAAAGGTTTAAGTTCTAGATACAGCGGGCATTGGAAGCTAGAAAAGGTGTTTTTTAATGAAAGTGTCTCAACAATTTTGCAACTTGTTGTAGCCTCATTTTACAGCCCAAATTCTTTCAATTTTACGTGTGTGAACGAGGCTAGTTAGGCTAATTAACACAAAGACAAAAGAATAATTTGTTGGCGGCCATTTTTGCATTCGGCCAATTATCATCTTCAAATAGAGTTGGGAGTTGTACAGCATCCTTAACCAACTGTGAAGACAACTGCCATTTACTGACTTTTTTTTTGTTTTGTCACTCCTGGGACAAATCTCTAGGAACAATGCTTCCAAGTAGTCAAAGGTGACTCTGTTTTGTTGTCCAGTGGCACCTCATCAAATTATCAATAGCACTGACGAACAGACCATACAAGAGAGCTAAAGGCAGTGCAAAAATTTAAGTTTATAATGCATGTGAGCAACTTAAATTCATGTCAAAACTTACCTGGTGACTTGAAAGCATAAGAGAAGTGCTGAGTCCATCTTCTTCACAAAGTGGATCTGTATCAAGGAAAGCATTTTTTTTTCCACTAAAAAGGGGGAACACTAAATGGTTTACAACCGTGAAATATATTATTTTAATACATTATGTTCACTTGATGATTGTAAAATTTAGAAACAATGTCAACCTCTTATATTAGCTGCAATATTACATCACTTTCAGTAGCCAGTTTGAAACGCAGACTTCGTTAAGTGTATTCTGGGCGCTAATCTACAGAAGTTACAGACTATTAATTTTGATGCTTACATGTACATTAGCTTCCGTTGCTCTTCACTTGAAAACACAAAACTGAACACTGATAAACTTTAGATGTTGAAATGCCTCGCTGCAAGATTTCTCTTTTATGGCTATTGTCATTTACAACTATTTTCCTCCACTGGTATAGCATAGCAAGTCCTTGACAGAACTTCATCTGGATGAGAAGACCAAAGACTGCCCAGCCACAGTACAAATAGCAAATTTGTTGCACTTTGGATGGATTTTGGTTGAGGCTAAAATGCAATTTACGGTAGGTATACACTGTAGTTAAAACCAAGTCAATAGCGCGGTTTCACCATGGTCAGGTTAGGATTCTAGGGAGGTGTGCTGGAAGACAGCCACTTGCTGTGACAATTTAATAAATTGGTTTGTTTGTCAACTTGCTTTGTTTTACTCCCACTCTTCAAATCTTTGGGATAAGCATTGATTACACACCCTTAATCAGTAATATGTGTTAACTGGCGAGCCGTGATTTGATTCCCAAAGTGACCTTCTGTTGAGGAGATTCCTGTGCATCTACCCTCCAATACTAGAAACTTAAAAATTATTGTCACCAACTACACTTCTTTTATCCTTGAAATATTTACATGTGCACATCATCTTATTAATCCCATTAGTATAGTCATACTACTGAACAAATAATGATAAAAGATTAAACATGAAATCCTCTTTTTGTTTCAGAGGATAACTTTATCATAAGGAGTTACAAATAGCTTGCAAAAAACCTGACTTGAACAGGACTTATTTAAAGCCAAATACTCTAATGGCTGTTATTGCAAAAAAATGACCCTTCTTGCAACCAAGATATATGACAGAAACATGTTTAAAGAAAAATAATGTGCACATCAAGCAGGATCTATCCAGAACTCAATATATTAATAGCAATTATTGGTTTGAATTCTTACTCATTGTCGGAGGTATTGTATTGTTAACTTGCATAATCATAATTGACATCGTTTTGAAGAAGAACAAAGCTGCTCTGTAGTCTTTCAAACCTGCGAATGCCACATTTCTCTCACATGCTGTAGCCACATAAAATTAACATGACAAGCTCTTGCTTGTTTCCCATGACGTGCTAAGGCATATACCACCTACATTGAGCAGGGTCCACCTTTTTATACGAAATTAACGCGAATTGTTAAAATTTGTGTTAATTTAGGTCGCGCTAATTATGTTGGGCGTTATTTCCTGTGACATTAATTAAGTGCTGCTTTAATTTCCACACTCTTAATTTCCATTACTTTAATCCTACTTTTGAAACCTTTCCAGACATTCATGACACCTAAAAGACAATAAAATAAGGTACAAGCTTTCTTTCTTTCTGATGACCCCTACATTGATTAGAATTTTGAGGACTGTTTTGTTGACCAGAGGCCTCAGTTTTGTTTGGGTTTTTTTTTTTTTTTTTGCACCCAGTGTTGGTCACCACCAACTACAGGTGTCTTAATCACGTTAATTTCGTTCATTGTGAAATTCTACCTCCTCTTTCAGGTGAAATTTCTTTATTCGAAAGTCGTTTTACATTAAATTCATGTTAATTTCCAATACTTTAATTTCATGGAGAGTTAATTTCCAACAATAAGGTATACTGAACTCATCTACATCTACATTTATTTTAAAAAATAGTCTTGAACAGCGAACCCTTTTTGGTTGTCAAGGGTTTTGTACAGTCTGTTAAGGACGGTGCCTACTAATTCAAAGGTATTTTTCCCCGGTTTATGATTATGCAGGAAACGTAGATCTTAACAACTATCACTGAAATCCAAAAAGAAAACTGGGGGTAACCACGCATTTTTCAAAGATAATTAAAGAATAATATTGGCAAAAAGCTTTAAATTACCAAACAATGTATAGCGTTATTTCTCAAATTGAAGCTTAATTATCTCTCGAAAATGCATGGTTACCCTCGATTTTCTTTTTTGATACGAAGAGTAATTACTAAGATCTACTTTCTCCAGATAGTTTTAAACCTCGCAAAAATATCCCTGAATTAGTGAGTATCACCAACAGGAAACCCGAGTATCTCGAAACGCGCAGAATGTATGCACAATAACAACAGTAGGCACCGTCCTTAAACTGCATAATTGGAAATAATAATTATTATTGTCACAATAGCATTACACTTTATTAGTTTGCAGAAAATAAAAGAGCTGCTCTACAGTATCCCAACCTTAGTGGTACAATGCTGTTTCTCTTTCATATACATGTTCTTCAATGTGAAATTCCAAGGTATACACAACTAAATGCTATTTTAAGCTTCCAATATAACACGTGGTCATGAGTGTGACTTCATTTGATCACAAGATAACTGATGGACACAGGATATATCATATCTTTACCCTTTTAGAGTAGCTTGATGTACACTGTAGCTACAGTGTAGTAGGGACCTTAGGCAAAGACAACGACAACGGCTACGAGAATGCCACAAAACAAAAGATAATTAGCAAAAAAAATAGCTCTGCACGCCCAGCACATGCGTTTTACATTTGGATACATTTCTTTGCCGCTCTCGTCTTGACAACCACGTGAAATCATCAAATTTGATGTCATGTGGAGATGTGAGCACCTGGTGGTGAATTTCAAATTTTCTCTCTGAATATCCACACCGTTCTCACCAATTTTATTGTTGGAGAGTAGACTCATACTTTCCATGCCGAGCGACATGGAGTAATCGCAAAATGATTACAGTAACGGGAAATAATATTTTTTAAACGTTCTCGTAGCCTTGTATCTCTGAGCATTTTATCCTCCCAACCATGATACACTACAGAAGACAGACTACAACAACAGGAACTCCATGTCCTACTCTTTCCGAATAGTGTACGGGTTCTTTTACGTCCCAAAGGGTTTATATGATCATAGAAGGGTAGGTGAGAAGGGGCTTTTACGTACCCGAGAAGACTCTAGAGTCATGTGTTTTTCTATAGTACCCTATAGTAAGTGCTTCAAACAAGCTAGTTATGAAAAATGCTGAACAATTCGCTCTTTAGGACAATAAGTACAAATGTGTGCAGACATTTGTACTTTTTCGGTATAAAAAGCAAAAATTATATCGTATGTTTAAGGCCAATTTCTCAAAAACAGAATAACCCCCACGCAATTCAACCAAGACAGCTGGAGGGTCATCAACGATTGAACTTGCTGAGTATTTCCACGCAACAAGAAAACAATATTTAACGACTGAACTTTCAGCTCAAGGTATGATTTATGCTCGCCTGCGTTATGTTAAAAGTGTTAAAAACTTTGAGGCATATAAGCATACCTTCCGCAGAAAACGAGGTACAGCCGAAAAATCCCGATACATCGGCTAATCCATCCAGCTGTTGCCCGGCCGCCTCACGCTGCAACGCAATGACCTCCAAATCGTCATCTTCGCCGTTTGAAAATGACTGCATTTGGACTGTTTCATCACCTCTGCCCTCCTCTTTAGTGACAGACTCATACATCTCATTTTCATTGAAGATATCTGAAGGAAAGGAGCTGTCCATATTTCTGCACGATGAATCCGCCGCTGGCTTCTATATCAAACGCTTTCTTTGACCACGAATCAAGTTTCTGGCCCCAGTCATGTCTTTTGAAGAAGGTGGTATCGAATGCACTCAATCTCTAGCAAAAAATAAGACCGGGAAGTTGAGTTTTAACAAGCTCTAGGAAGATTCTTCGCATCTTTACCGCCATTTATCAAATGTCTGCCTTCCTTGTGCACTATTCTGATTGGTTTAAAACTGTAATAATAAATATAAATAATAGCCAATCACAAGACAGCTTAAAATGATCAATAATTCTTTCATTTCTTCATCTAATCTTTCAGCTATCTTTCAGGGAAATGGACGATTTTTCTGGAAAGATCAAAGGAGATTATCTTTAAATGAAACCATGTTGTCTCTTTGCTGAGTTTATGTAACACTTTGACGCCTAAACCGGCCTAAAGCGGCCAGACTTTACTCTGTCTAACGCCAGACGATTTTACTCGTCGATGGGAACCCCCAGGAGTAAATGGCGTAATCCTTCCAAGAAGTTATTTTGCACCAAACCCAATAAATTTGGACCCCACGGTCCAGATCTGCAAGCGGATTTGAACCCCTCTAAAATTAAGCGTTTGATTAGTATGTGTAATCGCATGGGCTCACATAAAGGGTAAAATTATTGTATTATCAATTGAAAGTAAAAGAACTTTATAAAAAAAACAATGCTTTCAAAGACAACAGTTAAAATTTGCATCTACTTTACGAAATGCCGCAGCGCGTGCTTTAAACAACTTCTACTGAAACTCAAGTCTAACTTCGCTTTTTCTCCTTGAATTCACGACTTGTCACGTTTGGTTATAAAAAAGGAACAATCTTCTGAAGCCTTGTAATCAAGTAAACTTCTAAAAGCGCGTCTTCCGGCCAACCAAGAGGTGGAAGCCTTGTAATCAAGTAAACTTCTAAAAACGCATCTTCCAACCAAGAGGTGTTACTTTAAAAAGTGGCACCTCCTTTGTGGAAGCGCCACCCATTCAAACTATCAAATGGAAGAAAAAACAACGCTTTACAAAAAAGCCAAAGCGCGTGCTTTCAACAACTTTAACTGAAGCTAGCTTTAGTCTGACTTGGCTTTTTTTTTTCCTTATTAAAAAGATAGCACGTTAGCCTCTGTCAAAGGAGAAGTTAAAATTCGCATCTACATACTCTTATACGAAATGCCACCTTGAATGCTTTTAAACAACAAATAAACTGACCTAAGCCTTTTCCTCAAATTTCCCCGATCCAAAGTCTAACTCAGTATCGATAAACAGTTAAATGAATAAACTGTAATATGGGGGGTCCAAATCCGCGAAGGGGGACTAAATCCGCTAGCGGATTTAGTCCCCCGGGGGTCCAAATCTGCCAGCGGATTAGTACCGGTGGTCCAAATATAGGGGGTCCAAATTCGCTAGGACAACGGGTCCGCAGTTCGCTCTGACGAAGGGCTAACGCTCGAAACGTCAGTTTTTAGAATCCCTGTACGGTGGTCAATTTACATTATCAACTCCGTTGATAAAACCAAATTTTTGTGTAATTATTTTTTGCTCCGTGTTTAAAGCTCCGTGTTTACTAAAAAGGAGGACTGCTCTCAGCCAATCAGAATTGGGTAATTTTGTTATGTATATTATTAATCACCTAGCGTTCAATTATATAACTTCTGCGCTTGTAATCACGCTCTCTCGAAAATGTATTAAAAATCACGCTTAGCTTGACTCCTGAAAAGCCCCAATAGTAGACGACCAAACTCAGTATTTGATACAGGTACGGCTACAAGTATCCTAGGCTACTTCATCACTGACAATAGCGAGCTTACGGAACAGGGCTCGATTGTTCGAAAGCCGATTAACTTAATCCAGGATTAACGTAAACTTTTGTTTCATATTTTTTTTCTTTTCGGTGAAAGTTCCCTTTGCTTATTTTTGTTTTTCAAGGTTGACTTCTTCTATTGTGAAGTTGTGCCAAATATCAGCGTTGAACAGCATTTGGGAGTAGAGAAATAAACTCCTTGGTTAATTTTAATCTAGGATTAGCGTTAATCGGCTTTTGAACAACCAGGCCCAGGACGGCTGGAAAACTCAGGAAGGCAGAATGACGAAAAAATGTCGCGCGAGACTGTGCATTCCCGATCTTACGCGACATTTTTCGTCATTCTGCCGTCCTGAGTCTTCCAGCCATCCTGTTACGTAAGCTTCCTAATTTAATTGTCAAGTTAGAACACGACTTGTGCTTTGAAGGGTGCGCAACAAGCATGCCCAACATACTATCTATCGTTAAAAATCTTCAGTACCATTAAAAGGTATTAATGATGAAGATGCTCTTCAGTTTGCTTGTGCTTATGGTGCAGGAGCCCGTAATGGGCTCCTGTCATGGTGCTAATGCTAAAAGCCATCCCGTAGAACCACTTACCAACAGATTCTTGTTTTTGAAGCGTCCATGTGACTTCATCAAGGGTTTTGCAAACGCTACAGGGCCAGGAACCCATGACCCGGAGCCTACAACTCTACTGTGTTCCTGTAACGGCGTTTTCACAGACCGATTTACTTTTAGATTGAATTTCCCGCGAATGAGACTCCCACAGGAGCCCGATGACCAATTACAAGAAATTAAGCTGTCGTCATAGGGTCACCGAACCGGAACTGCCTTTGTTTTTTGACCTAATTCGCGGGAAGGGCTAGTCTAAAAATAAACCTACTTGTGAAAACGCCGTTTCACAGACGCTGTATGGAAGTTGCACGCTCCAGATGGGCTCCTGACAGGGCTGATATAGGAGACCCCCTCCCACGTCTTCAAATCTCTTGTTATTTATTGGAGAAGAAAGCTAAGACTGAAGGATGAACACCCATGACAAACCCGAGATAGACTGACCGATCCGATCCTCTGTCGAAGCTCTTTTTTAACACAATGATCATCACATGGTACTCTATGACTTAAAACCTCATATGTTATTTATTGGAGAAGAAAGCTAAGACTGAAGGATGAACACCCATGACAAACCCGAGATAGACTGACCGATCCGATCCTTTGTCGAAGCTCTTTTTTAACACAATGATCATCACATGGTACCCTATGACTTAAAACTTCATACGCTCATCTCGTGAGGCCCGCGCAAATCTTAAAAGAAGTATGGTCTTATCAACGGAGTTGAATTGATAATGATGTTAGCTAATAATGTTAGAATCCCTGTGGTCAACTTATATTATCAACTCCGTTGACAAAACCAAATCTTTGTGTACTACTTCCCCACCGACGCAGCACCACAGTTTCTTTAGAAACTACCCCCTTTAAAAGAAGTATGTTTCGACAGTATTCCCGTAGCAATAAATGAACGCTGATAATATGATAATACGCAAGTTCAATTTACATTAGGAAAGCGGTGAGCGAAGGAATCATATCGGAGGCACATGACCGTGAAGCGTACAACTTGCAACTCTTTTCCTTGGAACAAGGTCATTAGCTTCTGAAGATGATATACATACATGACATGTTCATATTGTAGAACTGCAGAAATTGAAAAACGTCACAGCTCAGATCATCGCAGTGAAAAAATAGACTTACTGTTTTAATTCACTTTTAGGGTTGTGACTGTTTGCCTCATCTTTCCGTTGCACGTCCGTTTTTCATTTTGGTACATTTCTTTGCCGGCCTCCACTTAACAAGCATTTCGATAACCCACCATAGTTTGTCAGCCCACGCGAACAGCAACTCTAAGCGAACATGGCGATCGTCTTTACCAAACTCAGTGAAAGCCTCCTCGCCGACCCAAAGCAAGCGATGCAGTATGTGGAAACTAAACTCCGCCAACTTGCCTTTCAAGTCACGCCAGAGTCAGTGGAAGCGCTGTCCCAGTCGATCAGAAATACTGCAGAGGGGACGGTTTATCTCGCGATTGGAAACAAGCTGCCATACCTTCAACTTGCCTCCAAAGAGACCTGTGCAAAAGAGAGATCTCTGTCTGATGAAGCCACGCAGAATCAAGTAGAGTCCAGAACAGCCTGCTTACTGAAAGCCGTTGACATCGCAAAAACAAAATCGGGCCTTAAAGTGCTCGAAATCGTGGAAGAGGAGAGATTCACCTATCTTGAAATGCCATTCAAGGATCTTCCAAAGTACACTGGTGTGCTTGTTTGTCGCACCGATCAAGCGGAGTACTGCCTCATCACCGTGGGCTACCTTTTCAGACCGTACCAGATCAGAAGGGAACTTGGCTGCCACGAAGCCATTTTCTATCAAGCTCCAGAGATTCAAGTAACTGGAGCTGTCCGTGATATAGCAAAGTCGCTGGCAACAGGTTTATTGAGTGGGATTGCCGGAAAGATCGGTGTGCTCATATTCAACGAAATTTTCCCTCCCGGGATTCCTAGCTACTTCGATGAGGTTTATAAGCAAATCGAGAGAATTGTCAATAAAGAGCTCACTCAGAACACAATCGACGAGATCAACGGTCAGATCAATGGCCTGAAAGACTGGGTGGCTATCACATACACTAATGCTAAAGAAAGTGGAATGGGCAAAGAAAAGCTGACAGAGTTATTGCAGCCAAGAGAGCCCCAGATCGCGATCGAGCTGGTGGGTGTACTGATGGAGGAACGCTACGCCGAACCAGGGATCACTGTGTTCATGATCGGCGCTGGCATGCACCTTAGTATCCTTCAAGAACTAGCCTTGATTGATTCAGATGCTCCTTCCCCAACCGAGTCCCATTACGCTAAATCCGCGCAAGATTACGCCAAAAAGTATGCGGGCCATGCCAAGCCAACCACTGAGAACGTTCTCCAAACCCGAGCAAATAAGATTCAAGCGAAGGTTAAGACCATTTACCCTCCAGGAACTACGACATTTTATGATGTTTACTGGTTTGAAGACTCAGTTACTGGATATACTTCGCAAGATTGGATTAACTGCGTTAGCATTAAAGCATCGAGCAACCCAGATGCTTGGAAACAACGCGATGAAGCCATGGCAAATTATAAGAAAGAGAAACACAACCAACTTGTGGAGGATATGGAAGATCCCGTCACTACAGCAAACGAGTGGCTCAAACTGGATGATCATCCCATCCCTTCCATGTGAAGTCTGCGCTTAGTGACTGTAAGACGTCGAAAACTATGTTGCGATTTTACACTGATTGTAACAATGAACCATGCTACATAAATACATACATACATACATACATCTTTATTTAACAATGCAGGTTAATGTGAATTGGCAAGACCGAAGTCCTGATGTGGACCTGCATGCCTAACTACAGCTAATTAAATACAATCACATTAAAATATAAAAATAAAATTAGGAAAACAAAGTGTAAGTTTCTTCTTAATCACAATAATAATTCGAGAAATTAAATACAAAACAAATAATAAATTCATATCTAAAAGTATAAAAAGTCATTTTTTTTCATTGAAACACAGCAGGAATCTCTGGCAAAATTTATGCTATTCAGAAGATGCTTGTTCGCCTTAAGTCCAATCTTAAACGATCTTAAGTTTGCACATTCCTTGACATGATGCGGAAGAAGATTCCATGCCAAGGCAGCCCTGCGTTTAAAAGAAGACCTGCCAATTTCAGATCTTGGTCTTGGCACTTCTAAATTTGGAGAATTCCTTAATAAGCTGTAATTTATTTTTGCCTTAGATATTTTGCTAAAAACTTCTATTTCTGCACCTAAGGACTGCTACGAACATTTTCTGTTTTTCGAGAGGTACGGTACGCGTATTGTTTATTACAGTAACTGTTGTGTTTTCAGTGTTTGTGTGTTTTGCCTTCTATTATGTTGAGTGTCGATTCGATAGCAGATCAGGTTCACTGCTTAGTATGTAATGGTCAAGTGATGCGTTACAGAAGCAGGTTTTATCGTCAATGTTTAAAGGTAAAGAAGAAATTCTCAAGAAAGAAACGACAGTTTTCAATTTACAAAACATGTTTCGACATTCTCATGTCATCTTCAGTTGCAAATGAGCTTTTAACGGTTGTACATTTGAATTTGGAGGTACGTTGCAAAAACGCGTCAAAACGTGCGTACAATTTGAATATGAAATACGAAATGCACGGAAAACAAAAATAACGCGCATAACAATAAAATAAGAGACAAAAGGAACAACGTCATTAAAGAGAAAGAGACAAGTCTAAATGCCTCAACTGCTGATTAAGAATGGGATCTTCCCACTTAATGTGCAATGCCTCTTTGATCTTAATTTGGAATTTTGATGCGGCAGAATCTAAGATCGTGAAACGTTCTGTATAAAAAGAGTCATGACAGGCCCTAGATGACTGCAGGTGCCTGTAAACCTGCGAAGACTTGTCCGACAGGAGATGCTCACGAGCACGTGTACAAAGGTGGCGAGTGGTCTCGCCAATGTAGCTGGCATTACAGCCAACACACGAGAATTTATAAACGACACGAGTACGTAGACCTTGCGGTACTGAATCTTTCACGCTGAACATGTTTCTAAGTTTAAACGTACTAAAGGCCAAATTAACATCTAAATCAACTTTATAATAACGTTTGAGTAGTTGTCTTAACTTAGTCTGGGCGATTTTAGAAAACAGGCCAACATAAGGGAGTTTATGGAAGTGCGTGGAAGTAGAAGTTTTCCTTGTTGATCTTATATACTCTGTCTAGTAATGTTCTGACTGGACCCACAACGTTGGTCACAAGGGTTGGAAAAAAATCATTCTATAAACATTTTGCCCCTCCCCACCCCTGTGCAATGTTGACAAAACACTTTCATCTACAACAAAAGTTTGCATTTTACCATTTTCCAACATTGAAAGGGGGAATGGGGGTGTTGACACTTATTCTGTAAGTATTACGATTATGATTTCATGTTTTTGGCATTTTCCAACACAATTTGTCCAAGGTTGCAGTTTGTAATTTAAAGGGGCGAAGCTGAAATAATTAGTATAAGAAGACCAATAAATGCCTTCTTGCGATATAACAATGATGGATGACTGTTGTCTAACAATATGCCTAGAAACGGTAATTTCTTATCCATTTCCCTTTCCATTGTAAAGCAAATACTTGGGTGCCTGGCGTTGATATAATCAAAGAACATGAGCGTATCTCATTATTGAACAAACAAAACTGAGGTGTCATCAACATAGCGTCTCAGTATAGAACAAGACTTGGGAGGATGAAAAGTTATCTAACCAGTTTTTTTCATAATGTCGCATAAAGAGGTTTGCAAGGACTGGAGCAAGAGAGGAACCCATGGCAACCCCTTCTGTTTGATCATGAAACACACCCTTGAAGAAAAAAGGGTTTTAAGGTCAGTGGGGCTTATCGTAAGACCAGGATTACCGTGATAAATGTATGTGATCGCCAGATCAATGCATTCATCAAGGGGTATACTAGCGACTCTCAGCCTCATGTCCTGCGTGACTACAACGTCCGCGAAACGTTTTCATTTGTGCATAAAATCAACCAGTTACCAACCTCTGGGAAATGTATGGTTTCTCTTGATGTTGAGGGTCTGTTTACAAGTATACCCCTTGCTGAATGCATTGATCTGGCGATGAAATACATTTATCACGGTAATCCTGGTCTTACGATAAGCCCCACTGACCTTAAAACCCCTTTTTCCTTCGCAACAGCAGAGACCACCCTTCTTATTCAGGTGTGTTTCATGATCAAACAGATGGGGTTGCCGTTGGGCTCCCCTCTTCACAGCAAAAAAAGCCGAGTAAATTGAACTCAAAATAGTGAGTAAATCGTTGCATCTATAGTAACTCATTATATTGAGTAACCTGTAGCAAAAATGTTGAGTAATTTTTACTCTCGGGATGGAGTAAGTTTATTCAGGGTGAGTTAACTTACTCAGTTGTATGGGTAAGAGTACTCATACATTAGCAGTATTCACATTAGAGGACGGGAAACTCGTTTCCCGTCCTAGTGTGAATTCGCGATGAAAAAGTTATCTGACTTACCGACATGAATTACATTAGGCCGAGTTTTTAGGACGGGTTAAGATTCCGAGGTACTGGTGCGAGATGTGCGTGGTTACCTAGCCAGCAGTCTAATCGGCGCACTCGACCTGGAAACTCGTCTAAGTGTGAATTCGTGATACATTTTGACGAGTTTCTCGTCTAGTCGGGAAACTCGTCTTTAAAGACTCGTCGACTCAGACGGATAAGTGGACGGGTAAATTTGGACGACTTTCTCGTCTAAAACCCGTCCCGACCCGATTTCACACTAAGACGGGAAACTCGTCTCAGACGAGAAACCTGTCCAAGACGGGTTACTCGTCTCTAGTGTGAATTCGGCCATTGAGTACCCAATTCAAATCTTCCGGGAGTAAGATTCTTTGTGTGTTGTATTTGCATGATAATGTACATGTAGCATTCATATTCAAATGATAAGGAAATACCTGGAACAAAACATTTTTTTCCGAAAGGGTTTGAATTGGGTACAACATTGAGGTTAGCCGATTGAGGTTGACTAGCAGTAGAGTTATTTTCATAGAGTTATGTCGTAGAGTTAGAGTTAACTCTAACGCTACGACATAACTCTATGAAAATAACTCTAAGAATAGCTGTCCCCTAGCCGATTAGGTCTATTAACTCAAATTGAGAGGTAAAAGTACTCAAGAGAGATGCATCCATACTGACTCAGTTTATTTTGAGTAGAATGATTATCTACTCATAGATTGAGTAAGACGTACTCTACATTTTGAGTAAAACAGAAATTTACTCACACGAGTTTTAATAGTACTTAAGGTATTGAGTAAAATACATGTATAAAAGTCAGGGTCCCAAAGGGGGGATCCCTGGAGCCCTGGAACCCTAGATTTTTTTTTCTGTGGAGCCCGGAGCCCGATCATTTCTCCGGTGTTGGCCACACCGGGTTGGTGTTAGCGTGTGTCATCTTTCTTATAATGTTGTTTTTAATTTACGTGACACACCGATCTCTTAATGTGATCCACCTTCCCACACGCTTGCCGTGGGAGAACAGTTTTGCTGTTCCCAACCCAGCTTACCACATGTATGGCATGTGAAGCTGCCACTTAAAGGGGTGCTAAACACACCCGCATGGTATGTTAGCTACGCCCGTTGGCGTGTTGGTTGCACCCTCCGTTTGGGCGTACCCACTCCCTCATACGGTGTGGGATTAGATGTTGTGTCCAGAAGCCATTGCACTTACCCTACTGGGGGGCTGTCTGTTCGCCTTAAACACAAAAATGTTAGCTACGCCCGGCTGATGAGGCCCAAAAGGCCGAAACAGCTGTCCATGGCTGCTAATTGACCGGGTGAAATGGTTGCACGCATGCGTGATGTGTTGGCCACACCGGGCTGGTGTTAGCGTGTGTCATCTTGCTTTTAATGTTGTTAAGAGTACAGTCTACTGGTCAACAGTGGAGCCCGGAGCCTTAAAGTAGCTGCTATGGAGCCCTGGAGCCCCGCTTATTTAGGCCCGGAGCCCTGGAGCCCTAAACCCCCTTGGGACCCTGAAAAGTACCCTACATATCGAGTAAAAAAAAATGACATTTTCAATTCAACATTTTCAGCTGAATAAAAGTTCATCCGATTAAAAATCACCATACTTTAATACATCATAATCATAAACGTAATCTTTATACGTTCGAAATACTTTTAGTGATTTTTCTCTTTAGTTAATTACATGTAATCCGTGACAAATACTTCTGCTTACTACTCCCTAAATCATTTAATATTTTGTCTACTTTGGTATAATAGGCATCGACTATTACGCCTCCTTTCATGGATTAAAATAATCACTCTTAATGTTTTGTATTTATAAAATACTCTCAAAAAACCATAAACCCACAAGGATTGAAACGTGTAACGGCCCCTTGTGTGCTGGGAAACAAGCTTCTGAATATTCAATTTGTTAAGTACCATATTTGGAACAACAAGAGCGAGGGGTTTCCAAATATGGTACTTAGCACTGAAACATTCAACCAATCAGTTCGCACTGAATATGCGGAAGCTGTGAACGCGCGTTACACGTTTCAACCCTTATGGGTTTCTGAAAAAACCTAGTAAATAATAAGGAATTCACATTTTTTTCTTCAGTTTGCAAGGCCAACCTAAAAGCTCACTTTATATGAATAAGAATTATTATGTAAAATAATATTGAATATTGTATGTAATCAAAAGATTTCCAGGTTTTCCAACAAGATATAGGAGGTCTATGTTTATGTTTTAACTAATTTTTGTTTCTTAGTTGTTTTTAATTCTTTCTAATGTTTACAGCCCAAAACACTGGATGACCACTTATCTCTTTCATCTTGGGTACAGTTTACCAGAGCTGTCATCATTAACATATTAGCACACATGTGTAAACCTATATCACTGTTACAGTAAAGTACACTAAATCTGGCCATTATTATACAACAGGTGACCTTGAAGAGTTGTAAATTACAAATGACAGCTCTGGTAAACTGTACCTAAGATGAAAGAGATAACTGGTCATCCAGTGTTTTGGGCTGTAAACAGTAGAAAGAATTAAAAACAACAAAGAAACAAAGGTGACCTTGAAAAGTTGTAAATTACAAATATGTTATGGCAATGTATCTACAGCAATTGACAGATAAAATTCCTGGAGTATTCAAGGAGTATTCCAGTGCCAGACTAAACTAAGTTTTCAAAGATTGCTCAGCACAAGCTGAGATGCACTTATCACAAAATCACAATCTGCACTCAAACAGTTTTCATCTCTTAGAGCAGAAGCACGTGACGTTGAAGCGTGTAACTTGCAACTTTTTTTCCCTTGGAACAAAGCTGGGGATTCTGGGACACCAATTTTATGCCCAAAAATAAGATCGATGCTGCACGCGCGGGAAAATGCACGAACTGCGTTACATCCAAATACGAGTTAAACGCTTCAAGGTCATGAGCTTCTGAAGATGATATTTTTACAATGACTGCAAAAATTCTCGTGCTCTCATTGGCTAACTTTTATTGTCAATAAGCGGACATACCCCCCCCCGGGGGGGGTACTGCCATATATGGGCTATATAGGTATGTGCCCCTGTGAAGGGTATGGTTTTCAAGCAGTTTACTCTAGCATAGGGTATATAAATCAGAGCGTTTGGGTCTAGAATAGGCTATATCATTTTTCACGAAACTGACCAGTCGCTTGAAGATTTTATCAAGACTAAGGAAACCAGAAATTCCCGCTCAAAAATATAAAAAATCGAGTCGGCAAAGTTTACGTTTACGCAACTCAGACTCAACAGTGTCGATAAATGGCTACCATGAAACTCTTCTGGATATTATTAACTGTCAAGTATCGGTATTTAGACGGAAATCGGTGGGAGTTTACTATAGCATATGGTAGCAAAATTCAGCTGAACTAGCTCTGGTATAGGCTAAGGGTTCCAGGGTCCCAGCGGCACATCCCCACCCAGAAATTCCTAAAGTACCCACCCCCCCCCCCCCCCCGGGGACATACCATAATGACGCGTTATTGCTCGCGTCAGATTGAAGTTTCTCGCATTTTTGTCTCGCTTTCTTCTCGTGTTTTGGCTTAATTTTGACCCCTCTGCCTTTTTGTTATTGTAAAAAACAAATTGATGTCAGTTTTTCATGCGTCTGTTCTGTTATTGACAATGAATTTCTGCGGATCCACTCGGCTATCGCCTCGTGGATCCGCAGCTACTTTGACAATGTTATGACGCAAAACTGACATCAATTTGTTAAACATACATGACATGTTCATATTGCAGAACAGCGGAAATTGAAAAACGTCACATCTCAGATCATCGCAGTGAAAAAATAGACTTAGTGTTTCAATTCACTGTTAGGGTTGCGACTGTTTGCCTCATCTTGAAACGTTGCACGTGCGTTTTTCATTTTGGTACATTTCTTTGCCGGCCTCCACTTAACAACGACGTGAATTTACCAAATTTGAGGTTGTGTAGAGGACGTGAGAACCTGACGAAACATTTTAAATTCTCTTCCCAAATAACCAAACCGTTCATGCCAATTTCATTCCTGCAATGTTGGTACACACCTTATATTTCAAACGACTTGGGGTTGTAACGAAATAGTAACAATTAACGGGAAAGAATATTTTTAGACGACATTCCCGTTGGCGTCGTCTTTGTCCTTGCGTAACCCTATCAATACACTCTCCTCCGCAGAGGCCTCCTTCCTCCTTTCACTATTAGGGACCTTAAGGTTCCACGTCGGCGACATCAAAGAGAACGCCACGAAACAGTCAACAATAGACCATTTTCGAATTCTCACGGCTGGACTGGATCTAGCATGGAATGGAGGCTAATGCGGGCAAATATTTTCAAATGCAAATTAATTTGCCCGCATTAGCCTCCATTTCATGCTAAATTCCAGTCCAACCGTTAGAATACGAAACTGGCCTAATTATTATTGGATTCGGTTTTCGCATGGTAGCGATAATTATCAAGGCCTCAGTTTGTGTAATCCGCCTCAGCCTTTGGCTTCGGCAGATAACACAAACTTTGACCTTGATATAATTATCGCTACCATGCGAAAACCGAATCCAATAATTGATTAATTAATTTTATTATGCATATTCCTGAGCTGCACTTGTAAAGACAAGAGGACTGACTAATCCATTTCTTTGGATGAGCGGCAAATCAAAGAATGTTTCTGCGGTTGGCAGTCTTCTTTCCTCTTCTCTGCCCATTGTGTGTTAGGTGACGTCACTTTTGCATGCATAAAAGTATTGTCTGTAAGTATGACGTCAATTCTACATATATAACATCGATAGTCTGTAGGTATGACGTAAGAGAAACAACAAACAATAATTAGCTGCGTTCTTATAGCCAATCAAAATCGAGCTGGTGACGTTTCGTTGCGTCGTCGTTGTAGATCTTACGCTGCAAAGCGGACAGAAGTAGCGCGTGGGATGCTGGGAAGTCGTTCTCCACTTTTCGCGTTCTTTTGCGAGAATCCTTTAACGGTACGGTTGAGCAGTCTACTTCCACAAAAGGGGTCATCCTCTGACAGACGACATTGTTTTCTACTAGTTTCACATCAGATGAAACTTCACTATGCAGTAAATCAACCACGAATGCCCAACAGGCTAAAGAGTTCACACGGCGCGTTCAGAATAGCGAACACTTTCGCCTGTGGGGATTCAATACAAGTCGCCCCAAACCTTTTTACTCCCATATAAATCGTCTGGGTTGTCGAGCAGTCAGTAAGAGAAAAACTCCTCATCCAAAAAAATTAGCGGTGAACACGAAGTGTAATATTTAGGGACCGGAGTGAAGATGGCAACGTTTGTCCTCATATTATAAAACTCTTTAAAACTTTTTAGCACTTAAAAGTGCTACTCCGATGAAAAGAAGTTGTCGCTTTTCTTCACATTTCGAAAGTACTTGCGTTGAATGATCAACAGGCGAAATTTTTAAAAGTAATTTCATAAGGAAGACTGTTTATTTTTACTTAACGGTCCGCCATTACTTGTGCTGTTCTGACCGATAACCTTTCAGCGATGTGGTCTAGAAGACAGTGCCGTTATTGGCTGACGTGTGTGAATTCTGCTTAATTACCATGTACAATGAGAGTTTTGGATGCCAAATTTGTATTCTGCATTCAAATTAAGCCGCATTCACGCACTGCATCATACATTTTTAAGCTCGTGAGTAAATGACGTCACTTTCACGTGAAAAAAAGTTATCCCCTGAAATGATTACATAAAATCTCGCATTTCGAGTATTCAGCACAAGAACTTTCGAAATATGAAGAAAAACGAGAAGTGATTGATCGTAGTAGCACTTTTACAATACCTAAAAAAGACATGAACTGCAGGACAATCTAACGGGCAGCAGTAAAGTCCGTACACAATGCTTTTCCAATGTCGAGACTTCAAGGACTCGCTTTTTTATTGCGTTCGATCAAAGGAAACCCACGAGATTTTCATGACAATCTTATTTCTCGGGTTCCTAAGTTGTGTTAAGTCATCAATGGACTTTCCCTCTCATTATGTCTACAATTTAAGTACAGGTACGAAACGTCTTAACGTGGCTTATTTAAAGACCTTTCAATGACTTTAGAGGCGTATTAACCATGCTATAGATGGCACGGGTCAAGACGCCTTTTCGGCTTCTTTTCGCCACACGTTGAAGTGCAAACTTTCTTGTGAAAACTATTTCGTTGGTACGAAACGTAGCGTTACTTTACAACACGAAAAAAATTGGCACTTGTTTTCGCTTTCGAAAGGAAGGTAAAAGTCTGTTTCATGAAAATTTCGCACACATCCCGAGAAGAGACAATACTATAAATCCCTTGCAATGCGAGCACACCCTTATTTGCGCGCGCTTGTTCATTTACAGAAGAAAACGCTGTTCACTTTTTAAAGTCTTTTGTAACATCGGAGTAATCTTACAACAAACTATTTGAGCGAGTTAAGAAAAATCGTCTGCTTATGTCCACCAAACTGCACCAAAATTTTCTTGTTCGCTTCCTTGAATATATGCACCACTTTAGTTCAAGTTTCCAGGAACAAGTCTAAGTCCAGTCATTTTGGTCTCTTCGACCTTTTTTTCATGAAAGAGTAGGAAATTCCTCGTCGGCATGTATGTCAAACATTGCGCTTTCACCACCGTCCGATCTGCCACCAAATCCCCGCCCTCGTCCGCGCCCACCTCGGCCTCCGCGATTCCCTCTCTCACCTCGACCGCCACGCCCACCTCTGCGCGGTTCAGTTGTGGTTTTAAAGTCCACTGGGATAATTTGCTTGACTCGGCCAGAAGTTTTAATTCTTTCTTCAATGACCTGAAATTAAAAATGTACATGTGTGAACAAATCGGTATGCATTGTTCGGGCCCCCAGTTGTTCGAAGGGTGGATAGCGCTATCCAGAAGACAAATCACTATCCACTGGATAACTCAATTGGTTTTGCTAGTTAATGAAGGGGGTAGTTTCTAAAGAAACTGTGGTGCTGCGTCGGTGGGGAAGTAGTATACAAAAAGTTGGTTTTATGAACGGAGTTGATAATGTAAATAGGCCAGTTTCGTATTCTAACGGTTGGACTGGATCTAGCATGAAATGGAGGCTAATGCGCACTTATTAATTTGCATTTGAAAAGATTTGCCCGCATTAGCCTCCATTTCATGCTAGATCCAGTCCAGCCGTGAGAATTCGAAAATGGTCTATTGAGGACCAACGTACAGAGATTCTAAAAGCTGTCGTTTCAAGCGTTAGCCCTTTTCGCTCTGACGAAGGACTAACGCTCGAAAAGTCAAATGTATTCACTCTGACGAAGGGCTAACGCTCGAAACGTCAGCTTTTAGAATGCCTGTACGGTGGTCAATTTTGGCTTTGTCAGTAGGATTGATTGATTGAACGATTTTATCAACTCCGTTGATAACCAAATTTTTGTGTTAAGTCACCACTTGTCCAACAAACAATAATATTAGTAAATCTTCTTACTCTCTTGGATGCAAACTCGGATTCACCCGCATCTGATCTTTTATACACTTTGGTATTTTTCCACATTCCTTTCTTCTCTCCTTCCCCTGGCTTGCGCAGCTCAAACGACGCCCTGGGTCTCTCTTTGTCTTGCAGAGCTTTCCACTCGTCCAACGTCATTTCCTTTAGGGGCTCCTCTTCCTCTTCCTTCTCTTCATCATTCTCCTTGTCTTCTTCTTCTTGAGCACTAAATAACAGGGAAAAAGATTTAGAGGCAGTGTGGCCCAAAGGTTAGAGCGCTTGCCTTGAGATCCGGACTTCCTGGGTTCAAGACCCGCTCTGACCACTCGTTGAATTTGCTCCTGGTAGTCCCTGGTTTAACGTCTCAGCTGCACTTGTAAATAGCCAACTGGTTTGCCTCCGGCCAGTTGGGATTCTTAACAGTTGTTGTTCTGTTCCGTCGTTTCGTTGAGTTTCATTGGCCCTGAAAAGCCCCTATGGGGGGGGGGGGGGGGGGTCAGTTAAGTATGTATTAGTATTAGTTTTAGAGTCTTCAAACACAGGACTGTGAATGCATGAGAACAAAGAAAATATGGTAACCCATCTGTGCGAGAAAATTTGGTTTTGGTCACCGTACGTCCACCCATCCATGTATGCCAATATGAAACTCTGTGGTGCAACCTGCGTTTTTTGGCGGGAACATCTTTGATATTGAACATCTATGTTGTGGTTAATTGACACCTGTCAAAACAAGGTATCCACTGACCAGTTTCAGGGGGGGACCATATCGCGGGCTCATGTCGAGATCAGCTGTTATTTTTAAAGTTGACCGCTGACCAGCAAGTGGTTTTCGATTGCATCGCATGCTCAAGCACTGTACCACAGCCAGATGGATTTTGCAGAGGGAGGAAAACCAACGTGCCCAGAGAAAAATCCTCGCAGTAAGATTAAGATTGACTGAAACTCTGCCCACATACGAACTTAGGATGCCATCCTGGGTCCACAGAGAGGAGCCAGGAGCATAACCACTGGGCCATCCTTGCTCATTTTGAACAAACATTCAATGGAGGCATACATATACAATAAGGGAATCTTTGCTGACTTCAATGTTTACATCATGCTATTTACAAATTGACTTAAAAAGGAGAAAGAACCTGTCACCACTTTTCTCAGCTGAGTATACCACTAAGTATGATGACAAAGTTTTAGTGTTTTCAATGGTAAAGGGTTTTGACATCATTTTAAACAGTCATGATTTGTAGATTTTGGCGGGCTTCATTGCTCACGACGTCACGGCCCTAAAAGTTATTATTGAGAACAAGGCAAGTTTCCCTTAACAACATGGTAACTTAAATGTTGAAACTTTGTTGAAAACTTCCTACATGTAAGTGGCATAATCAACTGAGAATCGTAGTAAAGTTAGTTTAATCTCCAATTTTAAGCTTTTTAGCTAGGATAACATGCCAGTTATTAGCCATCCAAAACTGATAAATTCTACGGGGAGAAAAAACAGTAATGATCCCATATATTTTCTATTAAATTTCGAATTTTTAAAGCATCATAATTTGCTCAGAAGTTATCTGGTGTATTACGTTCAAATTTTCAGAGAGCTCATTAAGGACGGTGCCTACTAAATCAAAGGTATTTTTGCCCCGTTTATGATTATGCAGGAAATGTAGATCTTAACAAGTGTTATTAAAATCCAAAAAGAACATTGGGGGTAACCATGCATTTTTTAAAGATAATTCATGAATAATATTTGCAAAAAGCTTTAAAATACAAAGCAATGTATGGCATTTTTTCTCAAATTGAACCTTGATCCTCTCTCAAAAATGCATGGTTACCCCCAATTTTCTTTTTGGATACCAAGAGTACTTACTAAGATTTACTTTCTCCAGATAGTTAAAAGCCGTGCAAATATATCAATGTATTAGTAAGCATCGCCCACAGGAAACCCAAGTATCTCGGAGATGCGTCCTCAAGCAACACACTTCACACAATGTTCTGTACAATTATTATACAAACTTAACCAAAATACTGGAATATGAATAAACCATAGACTTACTCCTCTGGTGTTTCCTTGGGTGCACCAGGATCAGGTGAAGCTTCTGCCCAATCTGTCACCTCTGATTGAGGAAAGACTTCAGCGTCCTCACTGAAATTGTCAAAGAACACCACTTTTGTAAACTTTTTTAAAATCATGTTGCAGGAACATTTTCAAGTTAGGGTCAATGTGCCTGAACCTGCTTTGCTCTACATACTCAGGACAGAACTTAGTTAAATACACAACACTATTCATGAATAAAGGAGAGAAGTGATCCTGGCACCATCATGCTAAAATTTGCTGATTTTAGCTCAGAACTGGATAAAAATCTAAATTAGCACTTTGAGGTCACACGTATGACATTCCTGAAAGCCCACTGACGAGATATGAAATGAATTTATGGCACAATGAGCTATTCGTATTTAATTTTGGCGACTTGGTATTCAACTTAATTATTATTGTACATTGCTGTTAAAATTATAGCCGTTCAAAAATTACAGCAGTACTTTCCATATTATTGCAAAATACGTTGACATCTACAGTGTTGTTGGAGATACAAAGTGTGCAATTTCTATTATTGTATTATTGTTAACTAGACAAGCTGAGTTGCAGTACTTTCGAATAAAAAAAATTGGAACTCTGATACAAATCTGCAAACTATGTGTTATATTGACTGTTTCATTGGCACTTAGCAATAACTATTTCTAGTTTCTTTGCCACCTTGGCTACTTAAATTTTGCCTCTACAAATAACATTCGCCTTCAAATGTTTTCAATATTTTCCCTTGTTAGCAATTGGCATCACCATCTTTAAGGTGGCTTAAACCAGTTTCAACACTTGAAAGAAACATCCTTATTAGAAGGATTGACACTTTATCACTTAACAGCAATGTTATGGTACCATATCAAACACCAATTATTGCTGAAAAAGATTGGGTCATTTTTGTGACATAGAAAGTTACCATGGCAACAGGAAAGCACTGCAAAAAGACCCCATATTTTAGCTTTAGCTGCTCATATCTCAAAAGAACTGTGACCCCCAATTTTTCTTTCTGAAATGTAATCAGCATACAAGAATGGAACTTTCTGCAAAGTTTTAAAAAATTCTGTGAAGTGGATTCAGAGCCACCTTAATTAATTGAAAATTTAAAGTAGCTCTGAATCTGCCCCACAGAATTTTTTTAAACTTTGCAGATAGTTTCATCTTGGCCTGCTGATCACTTTTATGCAATACAAAATTAGGGTCACTGAGTTAGTTTAGTTTCATCTTGGCCTGCTGATCACTTTTATGCAATACAAAATTAGGGTCACTGAGTTAGTTTTTCAGATATGAGCAACTAAAGCCAAAACATAGGTTGTTTTTGCAAGGCTTTCCTATTGCCATGGTAACTTGTTATGTCACTAAAAACTGCATCTTGTTCAGCAAGAAATTGATGTTTCACATGGTACCTTAAAATTGCTGTTATGTGAATCATAAAGTGCTGTAGTGTCAATCCTTCTAATAAAGTGTTGAAACTGGTTTGAGCCACCTTAAAATTAATTTTTCAGAATTTTTTGGGGGGAAAATGTACTTCACAGCCCACTAATTCAAGATTTGCAAAAACAAAATTTGAGCGAGATTCCCCAAATTTACCTTTACTGAGACCTTAAGTTCAAAAGTTAAATCCGAGCCCTGTGTGGTAACAAAAATGTAACACCACAAGGTACAATATTCTCAATCCAGTTGAGTTTTATTAATTTATTTTGAGGGTACTTAGATTACATCAAATAATCAAATACCAAAGGTGGTGACCATTTATAAAGTGGTCTATTTTCTTGTCAATGAGTGAATTTGCTTGAAAACGGCATGGTGTTGCACCAAGATTACACTGGTCTTGGTTGCCTCCCAATTTTTGAGCCACTTGGTTTCTTGCAACATTAGCAACCCACAAATATTATTAATTTCCTACTACTAATAAAAAAAAATAATAACCTACTAATTTCTTTAAATTTTATTCTTTTGAAAGTAGTGTTGCAGGAAGCTGATATGGCACATGAGGATGAAGGTTTCAGGGATAGTAAAAAGTGACAACTGATACTAAAAATGCAATCAATGTTAAGATTCAAAGCCATTTCCTTGGCTGATAAATAAGAATGGCAAGCTTACGATTACAACGCAGTGGCCTCATGGTTAGTGTGCTTGACTCCGGAGAGAACAGTCCGGTTCAGTTCCTGGCCGGGGACATCGTGTTGTGTTCTTAGGCAAGTCACTTTACTCTCACGGTACCTCTCTCCACCCAGGTGTATAAATGGGTACCGGCAAATTTTATGCTGGGGGTAACCCTGTGATGGACTGGCATCCCATCCAGGGGGAAGTAGAAATACTCCCAGTCAGTTCATGCTACAGGAACCAGAGATAAGCGCCAGCCTGATGGGCCTTCTGGCTCGTATGCAGAGACTTTACGAAGATTTGCTCATGGAAACGGCCAAATAAAACTTACCCTGATCCTTCTGTAGGAGTGCCCCAGTTGTACTGACCTCCACCTTCACGCTTGTCCTGAGGCTTTACTGAACTACAAAATCAACGAGGAAAAAACCTTCATTCATTATGACACAAAAAGGGAACTTCCTTAGGGATGTACCTGTGTACATGTAGCTTAATGTAGTCTTGATGCCAAGGATGCTTAAAAGAACAAGGTTCAATTGACATCCCTTTTTAACTCAGAGACTCCTGGGACTGAGACATAACAGAGTTTACTCTTTCTAACACTAGACAATTTACTTGTCAGCTGGCGTGTTCCAGGGCACCAAAGGAGTGAGTGATTAGAGAAGAATAGAGAAGCTAATGTGAAGAATTAATCACTCACTGAATAATGTCGCCATTAACCCAATGACACCCAAACCGGCCAGACTTAGTATTTTACTGTCTAACGTCAATGGGGAACCCCCAAGAGTCAATGGGGTAAACAAGCGTGGTTTCATAACTACTCTATTATAAAGTTCTGATGTTAAGCAGAAAGTCAATGTCAGATAACTTTTTGTCAAAAGTTAAAAAAGGAACAGATATCTTTGAACCTTTATCATACTAATATTTTAGAGCAGACAAAAATTAGCACATGACTAGAATAAAAGAGAAATAAATGAAATAAGAAACAATACAAAAAGTATTTCGTCACATAGTTAACCCTTTCACTCCTGTGGGGTTCCCCATTGACGAGTAAAATCGTCTGGCGTTAGACAGAGTAAAATCTATTTTAGTCTCATTGGCCCTTACAGGAGTGAAAGGGTAATTAATAACTGAAGGGCAGGAAAGGAGAATTGACAGCAAACACATTGTCAAAACTTTAAACACTTTGTCTTGTCTATTTACTTTTAGTAAATTCCTAGATTGAAGTTTTTTTCCGGTAACCTCTATGCCAAGAATTGGAATTTTAAAAAAATAAAGTAGAACCATCACTTTAATCAGGAAAAACCTATTTTGCATCTCCTTTCAACACAAAAGTAGAATGCAAAATACATTTTTCCTAAAATGATGTTAAGAAATACTTCCTTGGCTTTGATAAAAGAAATGTCACAGAAGTAAAGTGGAATCAATTTTAAAGTAATCCCAAGAGTTGCTAATATTTCAAATATAAGCAAAAGACAAAACAACATGCATGTTATTGTTTCTCTGAAGTCTTGGAACAAAATAAGTACACTATTTTAAAAACTATCTCAATGATTCAGTGCATTGCTAATGTTGAAATTCAGTTTTTGCTGAAGGTGTTAAATACCTCCACCTTTAGTTTCATTGGAAAACACCACCCTCTATCTGCATTTTTCCGCAATATTTTACTAATTTACATTCAATAATATTATTTGTTTGTTTGTCATTTATTTGCTTGAGCAGGCTGAAGTTTTGGCAGCTATTCTGCTGATGTGGACCTGCTCTATCCACCCACCCATACACTCACAGAGGACAGCCACAACACCCAGAACTTCATCCCCTACTCTTCTCAAGTGGTGTTTGGGTTCTTTAACGTCCCACAGGGAACTAACGAACATGGAAGACATTTGTGAGACCAGGCCTATGGCTTATAGTCCTTATTCGAGAAACTTGAAAGTCTTACCATTTGTGGATGTCATGACAAAGGCAGCACTTTCTCCTCAGTTATTTAAAGACCCTGAGTGTTGGTCCAGCCGGAGTCAAACTCACAACCTCCCGCACGGCACCTCAGTGCTCACCCAACTGAGCCACCTGTGCGCGGCCAAACTGATCAGAATTAAAACTTAAACATGTAGTACACCCTCTTTTTCAAAACACAATAACCAACTGCCACTCCACTGTTTCAGGTAAATTACCATAATCTTCTTTGCAAGAAAGGAGAAAACAATTATTTTTTAAACTCAAATAATGTACAACCTACCAAGAGGGCCACTTAAACACTTTACTCTGTTTAACCCAACACAATTTTACTCATGCCCAGGAATACCCCTTAAGTAGAGCTTAACTGTTGAGCAAACAAAGAACAGAAATGTGCAAAATATACTGGTAACATTTAAAGGCTAAGAATGAACTGGTATTAAATGATAAATGTACGTCCAACCTTCTGTCCCCGCGACTTGAATTGTCCAGTCGGGGGCCCCTAGACCAGAAGGAAAGGACAAAGTTCTCTCACAAAATAGGACAGATAGTAAAATTAATGCTAAGTGCAGTTTTAACCAAAATTTAAAGGGGCTATGTCACGCCATTTTAGGATGTTAAGGGGAAATCTTTTGTTAACACGAGTTAAACTTGAAAATGGTGATGTGGAATTCTTTTAATAATCAAATTATTTTTACATCACAAACAAGATGATTCTGAGCAAAAATGACCTTTATCCAGGCGATTTATCATAAACTTGAAAAACGTCTGCCCAACGTTTTTCAAGATTACCCAAATGCAATCTGTTTCAATCTTCTCCCATTTGTGTCTATCCATGCTTCTCTTTCCTTTTGCTGTATTTCTTTTATGTTGTTCAACAGATTTAAGTTGTTACTGCAATGTTTCATTCTAACTTTCGGGCATTGTTGGTGTCATGAAATTACATCATTTTGCACGACACAGCCCCTTTAAAAGGAAAAGAAAAAGTGAAATCATTTCACACAACAGACACAAGAAAACCTCACATTGACCTTTAACAAGAATACTAGTGGCTCAGTCAGAGATTCGCCTGCCATTACAAAGAACTCCAATTTTGTTAACAGAAAAATTAATGTCAGCAGTAATCATCGTACACAAAGGTAGGAACTTGGTGTCTCTTTTTCTATTGTTTCAAATTTTTTTAAACAAGGTATAAAACGTTCAGTAATTATACAATTGCCCTAACCTAACCCTAACCCTAACCGTAATCCTAACCCTGAAGGTTTTACTGTGTTTAGATAATTTTGTGCAATAGATAACCACTAAATGACAAAATACACCACATATCTTCCTCCACAAATCAACTTTAATTTAAATGAAGTCTCCCTTAAAAGTATGTTTTGTTTGATTAAGATCAAGCAAAACAACAAAAATATTTTCTTACAATGTTGGCACGAACACTAAATAAACAGTTTCAATGACCACAAACATTCGACTCCCAAAAGTGGGCTGGCTATCCTTTTCCTCAACTGAAGTAATTATTAAAGATAATTTTTTTCCTAACCTAATGTTAAAATTCATTTTGAGGATGACAACAATCAGTTACTTTACTCAAATCAGTCAACAATTTCAATTTTATTGAAATCCCTTTCAATCATCCTGCAATTTACCATCACTATTTCACTATTACATCACTCTACCAAATGATGTCAAAGCAAAGGTAAAATGCAAAATTTTGGTTTTTACTTTGCCTAGAAACATACCAGTAAACACATGATGTAAAACAAAAGAAAGAAAATCCAGGAAACAATACCCAGCCAAAACAAAATTACTAATACACAATAGTTACTCTATTGTGTGCGATACCCGAAGCACTGCCCAAAAGTTTGTTAAAAGCTGTTGAGTAGTTGCAGAGAAGACTATTGCGCTAAAGAATAAAATCCCCAAGGAAAAGACAATATGTGGCACATAACACCAGCAGATTGATGTATAAAGTTATTTAGACATTATCTAACAAGAAGGTAGACCACAAACTGACACACGACTACCAACAATCAAACGTCCCTTCTGTGATTCAAGGTGAATGGCATCAAGAAAATAAATAATTATAACTGTATGAATGACCCATTTCTAATCAGCTTTGTCACAAAATTTGGGTCAAAAAACATTTGATTTATCTTACACACTGAGTACAGACCAAGACCCATTATTGTGTGTTCCTAAGTTAAGGTACTAAAGTTCCAGAAATCAAAATTTCAAAAATGCAAGGAAAATCCATAAACGAAAAGCCATGTATGTAAGTTTACAGGCTTTTTCTTCTTTGAGATAAAATTACAAAACTGCATGCGAGTATTACCCAGCTAAAACAATGATCGTCAATAAAAATAGGCAGAAAGATAATGTTGGTACTTTGTATAAGAAAACACTGGACAGAAGACAGAATCAGGCAGTTACTGTCAAAGCTTGTGAGACAGCAAGTTTTCATCAAAATAGCACAATGTGTAGCAAATCAAACGTTTTTGTACTAAATAAAAACTTACGAGCGATCACTTCCGCTTCTTCTTTCAAACTCTCGCTTCCTGCCAAAGCTCCCTCCACCGCCACCGCCACCTCCACCTCCACCTCCACGCGGTCCAAACCCTCCGCGTCCACCTCTGCCGCGCATTCCACGGCCACCTCTTCCTCTATCGAAGCCTCCTCTTTCTCTTTCACCACCCTCTTTTTCCGGAGAGTCCGGATCGCCATGGGAACCCTCCCTCCTTCGGTTAAAGCCGCCGCCAAATCCACCTCCTCGTCTTTCCCTTGGAGGGTTGTCATCACGGTCTTTTCGTTCGCTTGGTCCGTTCGCTAAACGCGTGTTTTTCTCGTTTTCTCTCCGAACATCGCTTTTTCCGCGACCGCCACGCCTGCTTTCGGTTCGTTCTGAAAAATAATAATAAGATAATCAAGTATTACACGGGAGCTAATTGCAAGGAAAACGCACCGAAGGCAAACAGATTTAAAGTTTTGGTCGAGTAGTAACAGAATAATTTATCACTTGGTGAAAATCAATACAATCTCAGATGTACACAAACAGCTGGAAACGTGCTGGAAATGTTTATTTTTCCTGCGAAATATATATTTCTTGTATTCAACGCTCAAGTTACGATCGAAATAACAAAGCAAGGAAATCCTTTTTTAGCTTGCACAGAATTTATTTCAACACGTGAATTCCCATCTGAGCATGATGCAAAAAGAAATGCTAAGCTAAGCTACCTTAGTAGGTTTTTAAGTTCCTGCTCGAGGAACTGTCGATGGTTTTATTCTTAACAAACGATACATAACACAAATTTGCCAACATCTAATATCCCGGTAAATGTAATATTACTTTATGCATAAGACAATAAGAAAAGACGGCGAGAAATTTGGAAGATACGCGAATGTTTAAATTCCACATGTGGTTTGACAACACGATGGCGTCATGGTACAACATGTACATTTTACGTTACAAGGACAATAAACTCTTAAATATACACACCTTCCTTTTTCGATTCCTCGTTAACTATGTCCTTCTTGGTGCTGGCTGGTTTCGTCTCTTTAGTAGTCTGCTTTACATCCTTTTTGTCTTGTTTCTTGGTCTTCTCTTTCTTGGACGGCTCCTCCTTAGTTTTCTCAGGCTTGTGCAGGATGTCATCGGGATCTTCGTCGTCAAAATTCAACGCCCCAAAGCGATTGTGGACGCCTATGCTGTATTCCACCTCCATCATTTGTGGATGTGATGGAAAAAGCACAGATGGTGAAAGATTGTGCAGCAAACACCTCTCTGCTCGAGACTATCAGTTGATTCACTCCTCAACTGCTGTGCTCCACGCGCGATGCATGCTTGGAGGGAATTCGGCGGGTGAAGCTCGCAAGATGTTATGGGCTGTACACTGTTCCTGTGGGATTTCCCTTTCATTATTCATTTTTATCCAGTGGGATTTTCTTTTCATTTCTAATAACATTTTATCACGCAGTTTTTGTATTTTTCTTTCACCAGGGTGTATTGTTTTTTAGAAAGCCGAAAAACCCTTTCTAAGCACGCAATTTTTAACAATTATCCTGCGAAATCGCGCGGAATATCGCCTGATACTTTGCCGAGACCATTGGCCGAGTTGGCTAAAATCAGGCGATATTTCGCAAGATTGAGCTGTATAATTGTTTTATTATTCAACACATTGATGACAAAGAACAATTTTCTACGTTTGTTAAAAAAAAAAAGCTGGAAAAACTACCATTTTTCTCCGCGACAAACAAAATTGCGTATATCGCAGATTATTAAATTCTCAACCTCGGATAATGCATTTCGCGTGCTCTGATTGGTTCACTCAATCTCGGTTATCAGCTCATATACCTTGGTTTGACCTTATATGGTAAATGATTGCGTTAAGCGTTACTAAACTAAAAATGTTTTCGTTGGAATGCCAAATTTCTCTTTGAATAAAGCCAAAAAGGAGAAAAAAAACTTTTTTTGTGGAAAGTTTGGATCAATTCCGACGTTTAGAAGTACGCGAAAAGGCAAGAAATGTTTTTGTGATGAGCCTCCGTC
>OX421457.1:7083072-7093072 GCA_949126865.1 Montipora capitata | reverse complement strand
CAACGTCAGTGGCTTCACAGCTCAGTTGTTTAGAGCGTCGCACCGGTATCGGTGCGTTCATAACTGCGAAGATCATAGCTTCACTTGAAAAGCAATGTTTGTAAACCCACATCTTCCCTATACTACAAAAATTGACGTTCGATCTACATATTGTTTGCATCTGGAATAATATCGCTCGGAATAAATCAATATCATACATACCATAATACTCTGTTTGTCCCTCCAAAATTTTGCATAAGCATTGTTTTTATTTTCTCTGGGGACTTACAATGGTCCCAAGAGAAACTGGAAACAACGCATGCTTATGCAAAATTTTGGAGGGACAAACAAAGAGTATTATGGTATTTTTGACATTGGCTAATTAGGTCACCCATGCCTCGCGATTGCGATTTAAGGATTTCTACATCTGGTTCTCGAACGTCGTTGGTTAATCTCATTTCCACTTTTTGACAAAATCTCTTCTAAACACGCAAAGGACTGGCGCTGGGAATGTGAACAACTTCTTTACTGTGGTCTATTTAATTTAATGAACCCAAGTCAGCTTCTGAATCAACCCTCTTGGTACCTGGTAATCAAGAAACAAGGAGTTTTCCGTTTGTCGTGTCGTGTCGTGTCGTGTAGTGGGAAGTCAATTCTGATTAGAATCCCTTTAGATGAGAGACCCAATCTCGTCACTAGAGCCTCGGACATGACATGCGCAAAAGAGGAAAGCTCTGGGTCGAGAGTGACTGGAGCAGGAGTTTCTCCATTGAGAGGACATGCATTACAATAGACCATGTTACAGTTGTGTGCTTAGTTCCTTGGCCTGTGAATGAAAGAGAGGCTAAAGAGGACCTTGTTTTGAAGGAAACCTCATTGCTTTTCTTATGTAAATTCCAACTAATTAGCATGAGAACAAAATCATTAACACAACAAGGCCAAATCCATCCTCACTTTTCATTTGAAGGCCGGCCAGGTAACTAAGCATATAACTCTAAAAATGGTCCATTGGAGGTCGAGATTAGTTTCTCAAGTGTGCGTGCGCAGAACGGGAAACTGAACAAACTCAAAGTCGCACCAAGCCGTACTCTTAGTAGTTCCTCAATCTAAAAATCGCTGTTATCCAGTCGGATAATGATAGGTCGATTGGTTTTATGGCAGTCAGCCGAACTCACGACCGCAAGGTCTGTGTCCTGGACTTTGCTCCACCATGGGAATTGACGACAAACCAATGGGGATTACCCTGCGATGGAAGAGTACCCTTTCCAACTGGACTAACAATAGACCACTTTCATAAACGGCGACCACCGTTACATTCCTTTGTATTTGTTCTTTTGAAACTTGCTCGTCGTGGCGAGGCTAGAAAGGCTTATTAGCGTTAAAACAAAAGAATATTTTATTTGGCCGCCATTATGAAAGAGGTCAATGTTCTCAGTCGCTTCACCAACCTCGTCCCCAGAGTGAGCTTTTCTTTTGGTCAGCACCAAGAACACGGACTGGACTTTGGCCACTTCCAAGACAGGAAGTCCTAAAATCACGGACTTCCGGCTCGTCTACGCACGCTCAGAAATTTGAAACAACAGTGGTTGTCAACGGTTACAAATATGGACCTTCAATGCGACTGCGCATAATTGAAAGTGGCCAGAGTCCGTGTTGGGACGAGGTGGTCGCTTCACAAGCTCCGACCGTTTCAGCCCCCAATAGAGACTACAAAGATCCACTACGGCGAGGTCAACGACAACGTCGCTTCAAAATATAACTCTGCACTACCGCAAAGGCGGTGTTACACTGTGCAATTGCCCAACGTAACATGCCTTGCAACGGCCAAAAACGTTGCTAGACAAGTCGCCCCACCTGGGGGGAGCGTTGCGTGACATCCAAAAAAACGGCTGTGAAGGAAACTTCCTCTTTCAACCAATGATATTATTGTTCTGAGGTGTCGCTGTTGCCGTAGCCGTCGTCGTTTCTTCAACTCCCTAATGACTCGTGTGCGACTTACGTCCCTATACCCTGGGATAAGTATTTATCCCACGGGTAGTGTTGAACATCTTTTGTCTCCAACTGCAGCTGCAAAACTGGGACCAGGGACCCGTTTCTCGAAAGTCCCGAAAACTTTTCGGGCCCGGACCTGCCAACCGCTTGTTTTGGAATGCCCATCTTTTAACATGTTTTCAAGGTAGCTAAAAGCAAACTGACTGTGAAATTTGACGACTTAAATCCTCTCTGTTCTTGAGATACAGAGGGAATTGTGACACCCGAAAATGTCCCGTAAAGTTTCGGGACACGGGCCCCAGGTCACCGTTACATTCAACATGACTACGCATTCACAGATATGAATAAGTTGTTCTGTTTAAGTATACATTTACAACTCTCAAAAATATTCTTATGACGACATAAAATTGTACCGTTCTTAAAATATGTATATAAAAGAGGGTCCGTCTCTAGTATCAAATGCTTTCTTTAACCAGTGAAATTAAATGATTAAATGGCCCCAGAAAATTCATTAACAAATTGAAGAGACGATTGCTTAATTTCCTTCGATAATATCAACGTTATCCTACGAGAGATAAGGTTTTCCAAAAATATCCACCTTGGCAACTGGCCATGGAGAAGCGACTGACCGTGTCGATCATTTATTTCCATTATAACGAGATTCAGAGATAAAAAGCCCCCTTATTCGGGATTCTCCTGCAACGGCTAAGAGTTAAGAAAAGCAAAACGGAATTTCAGAAAATACTTCCTGGGAGAAAATTTCAAGATATCTCGACAAAGGTCATTTTTCGCGAATTTTAGCTGATCGTTTCCGTTGAATTCCATTCATATATTAACTTCACAACTTGAGTCACTTTGCAGTAGAGCCTGGTCTTTTCATGTTCTAACGACATATCACCAAAACCTCCACAGGTAATTGACTAAATTGAGAAATAGGTTTCATTCATTATACCTATTTTTCTATAAACATCTTCGGCATCACTTGTTCCAATAAACGAACGACGCCAATTCAGAACCGATTACACAAACTGCGGCTCTCTATTTTCTCCGGCGCTGTCATCTGGAAACGGAGTACGAACATTTCCCCGACTACTCCTCGGACTAGTGTTCGGGCTTCTTCGTGGTCGCTCGGATCTGAGTCTTTCACTTGGGTGTTCCTCAAAAGGTATATCTATTGTTTTCATCGTAAGTCTCTCTTTTTCTTCCTCGGGTAAGTCAAGTTTCAGTGAAGAAAAATCGCCGCTTCTCGGTCGACTCGACTTTACACTCTCCACCTGTTCTTGGTTATCCAGAACTAAACTCGGTGGACGATCGGATTTTTCCGAACTATTATTTCGTCGGCGACGCCGAGGTTCCGCTTGTTTTTCCTGTTCAACAGGTTTTGTTTTCTCGACATCTCCGCTGTCATTCGACCTTTTCCTTCGGAATTTAGGACTACCGCTGACAGGACTTGCGTTACTTGCATCTCCGGTACCATTGACTCGTTTCCTAGACAACTTAGGGCTTCCACTGGCCGAGCTTGAGCCGCTTCCAGAATCACTCCGCGGATTTTTAGCGTTTATGTCGCCAACACGCTTATAACCGCCCCGCTCGCCTCGTTCGAACAACTGCTTCCGCGAGGCAACCGGGTTCGGGTTGAAAAGTTCCGACGAATTTCTCCGACCTAATTCGGTGCTGAGAGAACGATTACGTTCGTACTGCTGCATCCGATCTTTTACAGAAACCCGGGTAGTGTAAGCAGACCGAGTTAGGGCTTTGACGTCGGACTTTTTCTCATCGACAGCGCTAATCATTTCTTGTTTCCTTGGAGATTCATCTGGACTTTGAACTCTACCCGGGACTTTGGTATCATTTGACGCTTTCGCAGTGGAACAATCCGGTGTGGAAGGCCTTCGTTCCTGTAATGCAGTCATTACTGGTACAATAAGCGCACGTGACTCTACTCCAGCTGGAACTTCGGAACCAGACTGGACTTCTCCCACTGAGGATTCTGCCGCCAGTACAAACTCCTTATTTTCTACGACTGGGGATCGAGCAGGTTTTTTTGATACAGGCGGAGCTTGGGTTTTACTTGGAGAAGGTAATTCGGAATTCGTGGGAGATTGAACAGGACTGACGAAATATTCGATGGGAATAGTTTCCGGCCTGAATTCACCCTCCAAGGGAGAGAGCTCCGCGTCACGGTTTGATGTAAGAGTGATATTCACAGGCTCAGTTTCTTTTATACTAAGATTTTGTCCATTAAATTGACTGTCCTCTTCAATCGACTGAAGCTCGTCATTTAAAGGGCTCTCGACCGTATCCTCAGAACCTTCAGAATTGGGTATAAACGGCACCTCTTCAATTGCATAGGGATCCTTATTTAGGTTAGTATCGCTATTAGACGATTTCATTCCAGTAGGAAAAAATCCCGCTTTAAAATCATCAGCACGTTGAACGCGTCCCGGAAGATCCGAATTTCTTTTCACTAACGCCAAGGTTCGAGGACGTGGTTTCGCACTGGTTTCACCGGAATATGACCAAGTCCGAATACTAGTCGTTTTCACGACTTCGTCGGGCAATCCGACACCTTCCGAGTCATTCATTTTGTCTGACCCAACCTTGTCGGAAAGATCGGGTAACAGCGAGTCGGGAATATCCGAAGTGAAACTCGGAGCGACTGAATACGACGAAGAGCTCCGAGACATAACGAGGTTAATGGCGTCCTTTGTCACATTAGGCTTGTTTTCTTCGGCTAAGTGTTCGTGGGAAGACTTTGATGAGCTTATTTGTCGGGGGAATTGTGATGTATCGAGATCATCTTCTGGGGTGCGAGAACCACTTGTTCCTACAAAAGGAAACCAAATAATAAATCACTTAAAATCACATCGGAAATACGCCAAACAGAATGAATTGGTCTCTTTCCAAGTCGACCATTTATGTTGAAGTGTAGTCCATAAAATTAGTATATGTAATCGCATGGGCCCGAGGGCCATGAACGATTAATTTCACGCGTATTTTCAAAGTTTTCACTTCGTCTCGGTCCATAAACACGCAGAAAAAGAACTTGGCCAATATCCAACCATCTTGACCTCACGCTTGGTCAATCACCCATATATCCAAGAGAAAATGAGGGGACAGAGAGGGAGGCTCCCGGTCCAGCCCTTGGGATATATCATGTCCACGAAAGTTATATTTAGACGAGCGGAAGTCTTTGTTCTGTCTTCCGAGACGTCCGCCTGCAGGCCAACCTCGGTCTGATGTTTGAATGAATATAAATATTCATCAACCTTCCATGTGCCCCGCCATTTTCTCTTTTCACTAAGAACCTGAGAGCGAGGCAAGACTACACGCGGACGTCTCGGAAGACAGCCTTCCGCTAGAACAAAGACTTCCGTTCGTCTAAAAATAACTGAGCCTCCCTCTCAGTCCCCTCATTTTCTCTTGATATATCTTCACACGTGAAAAGATGACTTGGTTACGTGGTTACATCGCGCATTTCGCGAAATGATTTAGTATTTCATTGGTGTTTGTATAATAAATAGAACATTACATGGCCGCTTGGAGATACGAAATTTCTCTTCTCCTGTTGAAAACTATTTCACTCGTTCGCGCACTCGTGAACTTTTCTCTATATGTTACCCGAAATACGCCCTAAAAGTTTCGGGATCTTTGAGAAACGACCCCCTGGTCTGTGAAGTGACCAAATAAAAGAGATCTCCTGACCTTGCGTTGTATCATCTTCGTATTCATCCTCTATGTCCGAGTCTTCTTGGTTTGCATGTGGGACCTTCTGAGACGACTCAGACAATAAGAATTCTGGGATACTGTAACTTGCGTGAGCATTTTTCTGAAAAGCAATAAGACATACTTGAGCGCTCGATTAATTAGTGTTTCTTTATAGTATGATATCACTGCACGGGAAAAAGATGATGCAAGTTGCTGTTCAGACTTTGGAAGATTCGGCCAAAAACTGGGAAACAGGGGTTCTCCACTGGAAGGTCCCTTTTCTTTTGCGTTCGCTGAGCTGACGAGCACAGCAAAAGAGACCTCTGCCATTGGTCGAAACGCACTGTGTTGAGCATGCGCGACGATTACTTAGCGACCGAGTCCTCACGTGATACTTCACATGTTGTGTGGGCTCACTTTACGACAGCGCAATGACTGTAAAGGAATGCGCGAGACACAGTGGGCTCAAGTCACAGTCAGCAAACATGTTATAAGGCATGCGTTTTGAACAGTGCCGTCCAAGATCGTGGACGACGGCCGGATCAAGGTGAGATTAGAACCTTGGCGGAGGCCTCTTTTCCTGCACTTGTCAACCCAGAAAACGCAAAACAAGAGAGCTCTGCTAGCAGGGAACAATGGTGGACATCACAGCCATTACAGGTAATGGAGGCTTTTCTACCCTCATCTGACTAACAAGCCTCAAACAAATTGCGGCTGTGTTCAGAAAGAGGAAAGAAAAATGACTTACCTCATCGCTTCGGCTGTTTGACCTTGCAAGTAACTCGAAGAAGTCTGATCCAAACCCAAGGCTGCTTCTACTTCAAAGAAAACATTGTAAAAGTTAGTAATATAATGCTCCCAAACGATGAAGTGTAAATACAAATTTAGGGAGAAAGACTTGGCTCCCGACGGCGTTACATTGCGTGCATCTCTGGTAGGCGAACAGCTTCTTGTAATTACAAGTTCCCAACGTGACAATACTTTTCATGTTAAGCCAGGGAAGGGGTTTGATTTCCGACCTTGGTGTAACTTACAGCTTGCTTTCGATAGTCCTAAAAAAATATTATCTTCGTGTGTATCGATTTTTCCTTTCCATGGAAACGACATAATAACTAAGTGTCTGCAGTTATTAGGAAAGTTCATTTATTTATTTATTAGACTTCCAACAAGGTTGAGGAAAGGCTAAACAGGTGTGAAAACCACCATACTGGAGTCCAAGAAGGCCATAAGTGTGGCAGAAACTCAAGTCAACTTAAGATTTACTTGGCGTCTTATTGTGATTTGATCTGCTCAAGTACGTACTTGAGGGGGAGAAAACTAGACCGTTTCTAAGGTTACAAAGCAAGGTCCTTTAACTAAAGTAAACCGCGTTGAGTTGCACTCAAAGTTGAACTCGGGCATACTTAAAGCCTTCTTATGCCTCTCGTGTGAACCCGCCCATTGCTTCGTCGTCACATCATTATTGTCACAATCACCGCTATTTTTATTCTCCCGATTGTGTAATGTTTAAAAAACGAGTACAGTAGCAGTTTTATAGACCCAATAAAACACGTGCTGTGAGTTTTTTGAACGGCTTCAAAAACATTCCAAAAAAGCATGTCCATTGGGAGTCCGAAAAAAGGTTCAAAATGTGAGGGGACGATATTAGCATACAAAAAAAACGTTTCTTTATTGCTGGTTTTCACTCACGTGATCAACAGCCATGTTTTTCAACGAAAACAAAAGGAAGCGTTTGCATAATAATAGAGTTAAATTCCCGGAGGATTTGGTCGGGGCACCAACATGGCGGTCGTGACGTCATGCGAAAACCGAGAATATAAAGAAGTCTAATGTTTTATCGAGTACAAGGCTCATGCACGTGACGTTTTATCGGTGTTTTGATAGGCCGTTAGGTCATGAATTATTAATGAGTTTAAAAGTAATCATCGTCAACAGAGCGTGACTAAAGGGGTATTTACATGACACCGGGACGAACTCAGACCGGTATGAACTTGTACCGATATGAAATTTTTGCTGCCGTTTACATGAAACCGGGATGAAATGATATGTTTTGTCTAAAAAATATATGGGCTGACCGAAAAGAATACAGGCTTGAAATTTCTGGACCCGGTCTGAGATTTGTTGGCATTTACATGAAACCGGTACGAACTCAGACCGGTACAAGACTTTCTCGTCTCGGTCCAGCAACCGACACGAAGCCAGATCTGTCTGAGCTAATTATCAGGGCGGTCTCATGGAAACGCATAAAAAGAAATGTATGGCGGCCGATGCGACCTTATGCCGGTCTGAGTTCGTCCCGGTCTCATGTAAATACCCCCCCCTCCCCCCCCCCCCCCCCCTAACAAGGGAGTACTCTTTGACACGCCCGAACAAATACGATGTCCAGTGCGTGCAACGGAAGGATCCATCCATCGATGGCACGCCGTCGTTTAATATCACACCTTATTAAATGGCTCTGTCTCACAAGGACTGGGAACTACCAAGTTCACGAATTTGATTGGCTAAAATCGATATTGACCGCGGTCTAGATTTTCCCATCTAGACCGGCATCTAGACTGGTAATGTTCTGCGGTGAAAAGATGCAAACTAAAATGCAAAAATATTGAGTTTTTTCTTCCACCAATATTTCTTTATGGAAGTGCCAAACAGCAGGATGACAATAGAGAGGATGACGAGCAAACTTTGACAGAATTAAGTTCAGCTCATCGCCACTCATCGCTGTTCGAAAGCAAAATGTAGTACAAACCAGTTACATTAAACGAATTAAATGGTTCTTGTTTGCCATATAATGAACATCTTATTAACCGAGCTTAGTCAGTCTGTATGGGAGAATCTTGACCTCGGTCGTGTGTACAGACCTCAATGCCTTCGGTCTGTACTCACGACCTCGGTCAAGATTCTCTACAGACCTCCTGCTCGGTTAATAAGAGCTAAATAATACTTACGTTGACGGTGAAGGTGATACAGACAGTTTAGTAGATTGTTGCAGTGCGTTTAAGGACCTACATAGAAAAGCGAAAAAAAAAGGCTCACTCAATAACAAAACGCTTTGCATTACAAGTAACAAAGTTGCGTAAGGTACGAGACAAACGCATGCTTATCACTTACGATGATTGACGCGGACGAGGAGGAGTAAGTCCCAGAACAGACTGCGATGAATTTGATTCAGGAGTGTTGATAAAGCTACGCGAACATAAATAACGTATGCATTGTTAAAACATTAAGGATGAAGATAAAGCAACTAAAACCCGACTAAACCAAGGAAACCTCTCAGAAATTTTAACATTCTCACGACATTAGAAAAACCTGTTATGACATCCTAGGCTAAAAACTCTCATTCTTACCTGGCTTCATCACCTCCTTCATAACTTTCATCTTGGGCTGCACCTAATTAATGAACGGAAAACAAAAACAATTTATGTTGAATTAAAGATCTTTCGGACGAGCGAAACGCAGGTTTCATTCCACTTTGAGTCATGGCCCCCCAAGAAATGACATTTGGAACTTTCGTGGAATTGGCCTTATTCACGATAGCCGCCATGTTGGTTTTCAAATTGTCATGCTAATTAGCCATGTGTTACGCTGGGGGGCAAATTGCGGAAAATCGGCTCGTCGAAATATTGAAATAACATTGATAAAAGTACATTTTAGAATTTAGAATTAAGTACCGTTTATAATAATTTTATATTTTTGATTGCCTTTGACACTTCGACTTCTACTTCGTTATCTGCTCATTTTTCACTAAAAACCTCGAAGTAACTTGTGTAATAATTCTATTTTACTACTTCGGTGATAAACATTCAATGAACGTGAAACAAATCATCTGTGTGGCTAAGATGTTCGTTATAACCTCTCGAACTTGTGTTGTTTGCCCCCTCAGAAGTGTGTAGCTAATTTGCATGATAATAGCAAATCCAACATGGCGTCCATCGTGAATAAGGTCTATTATTATACAATGCTGATGCTATCTCAATTTTGATTGGCTAAAAGCAACCCCGCTAATTCTTGATGGCGCTGTGTCATCGCGTCACATCTACAAACACTGGCATTTATGCATGTAGGTATGACGCGTTTTTGCAGACAATGAAGTTTTGTTTACATCTCGATATCGGGAACATTTTTCATAAGACCGTACAACTTAACTTTAGAATTTTGTTCAAAAGTTTCAGTTCGATTCAGTTTTTCCTGAAACGTTTTCAGATGTTTTAGGCTTAAATCCTTTCTGTAAACCTTTGTAAAATTCCGCTTTACATGTAATTCACGGCTGTCAATAATAAAGATGTTTACACTGAAACGTGTCATTGCGTGGCTTACTTTGTTG
>OX421457.1:7065572-7078072 GCA_949126865.1 Montipora capitata | reverse complement strand
GTGTCGGCTACGTGTAATTAATTCGAGTTTTGATTGGTTTACTGGATTGTCTCCGTACTGTTTGATTTGCCAAAGTAATTACTTTGGTTTTGGTTTTACGACACTCGATTGAAACTCCCTCTAAGCTCCATAGTGAATGAATAAAGTCTTAAGGCTCCGGCTGAAAAGCAACTTAAAAGCACTCACCTTTGCTATCCTTATGAACTCGGGGTACAATCTAAAAGTCAGAAGGGATTCCGGAAGCTGAAGAGAAGAGAAAGCGTAATGTTAAACATCAGCTCACCTAAGGGAGGGCAGGTTGTGAAAGAAGCATCACGGGGGCAGGGCAAAAAAAAGGATTTTGTTCATCTTGAGAGGACATGATCGGTGGCTGGTTGGGCGTCAAACGAAAACAACGTAGTTCGGCGGTCGAAGGGATAGAGACCGTTGAAAAGCGATCACTAGGGAAGTAGGGTTCAAAGGAAACATTTTAAGCCTTTCATTTCCACGGTCAAAACGTTAATTTTCCTGAGTAGTACCACGGATTTCTTTGTTGATTAGTCATTAGAATTTGGTGTTATATCAACGCCACAACTCTGCAAGCTGATAAGATTCTTCATTCTCAATACCAGTCTGACTGACTTTGCATTGAGATTGTGAGGAGAAATGACATACTGATCACCCTTGGAAATCAAAGGGATAAATTATTACCTATGCACAGCCGAAATGAAGATTCTAGATTTTCGAGAAAGGTCACCAAAAATTCAGTTGCAACAAGTAAGGGGTGCCCACGGGGGAGGGAGTGGGGGGGGGGGAGGGGGGGACGACATAACGAGAGATTTTGCATTTGCCAATATCAAAAGTACCATAATACTCTTTGTTTGTCCCTCCAAAATTTTGCATGAGCATTGTTTTTATTTTCTCTTGGGACCTACGATGGTCCCAAGAGAAACGGAAAACAATGCTGACAATGCAAACTTTTGCAGGGACTAACGAAGAGTATCATGGTAGTTTTGATACTGGCTACTAGAACACTTTCAATATATTAAAAATTAAGCTTGATAGTGAGGCTTAGAGGACACAAACAAAAGAAATGAATAAATATGTCCATTCAGTTTCCTTTGTTTGTGTCCTCTAGGCTTCGCTGCCAAGCTGAATTTTAATATATCCAAACTGGTCTACCGCCTTTACGTGGAACGGTGGGTGTAACAGAAGGTACTTAATGTCACAAGAGCATTAAAATTCCCTATTTCCACCTAGCCTTTTTCTTTTGCCAAATAGGCCATTTCTGAGTTCCTGTCTGCTTAGTCCAACTACGAAGTTTTTGTAATGGTAATTAGTTCTACTTTACACATGAATGAAAACTAATTTTCATAAGAAAAACTTCGCTCTTAGACTCGCTTTGAAGAGGAGGCAGACATGATCTCGAAAATGGCCTCTTGCTTTAAGTGCCTAACACTTCAAAATTCTCGGAACTTGTCTAAAACGAATTATTTTGTTCGCTGAGCCCTCCCCTTCGAATGCACTTTTTAGAGGCTCTTAAAAGGTGGAAAAGCTAGTTGTCATTTGATATACGACCGCGCACGGTAGAGGAATGGGTTTAATACCGAGTTGACGTCACAGACTACTTTGCATTGGGAGAGTCCTTTAAAGTGTTTTGTGACGTCAACCCGTTACCGAATCCATTCCCTTTCATTGCTCGGTCAAGGATCAAACTGAGGCCACTTTTCCCGCCTCACAAAGCGAATGGAAAAGTGAGTTTTAAAAGAATAAATAATATAAATAAAATAATAAATAAAAAGTATATAGAGTATATAGAGTAAAAAGTATATAAAGGTAGTAAAAAAAACAAAATATATTTGGTGGAAAGGTTTGGTGAGGAATAAAGGCACTTTTAATAGGCCATTTAAGACTTGCTGTTGCCTCTCGTTCAAAACGAGTCTTGGTGCTAAACCATTCAAACGATAAATAATTTGATTTCCTTGAAAATACACCATTCAATTCCATTTGAATGGTTGTGCACCAGGACTCACTTTGCAACAGAGGAAAATAGCAACCCGGAAATGGGCTATTTCTGTAAACTAACAGCAAGAAATCAGTCAAAATCAAACTGACTTTGGCAAAAGGCAAATTTCAATCTGACGTGTGCTGTTTACCGTAAACGCTGTATGAAATCTCTTTGTTATGACAAGGAGGTCAAAAGGACGATGTCTCGGCGGGGTATCGGCAGGAACGGATTTACTCACCTGACGGAGATAGAGTTTGAGGACAGCCGCGATGACGTGTGGAGGGGTATCAGACAAATCAGCATGAAAAACACCATTCTCAAATGCCTGCAAAGGTAAAACGAGAGACACAATGTCGGATACAAATTACGAAAAGTTTCACAAAACTTGGGGGAAAACCCACACTGTGAAGACTTAAGAACGAGCACCACGCCGTGTTAGCATGTCCTTTGGTAATGCTGGAAGATATTAGCCCGAGTTGGCTCGAGATATTAGCTACCCCAAGCGCTAGCTACTGTAAAATCTGATCGCGGTAAATATATCAGGGAGCGTCCACAATGACAATGAGAAGTTTAATAAACTAGGGCAGCCACAACAGAGAACACGTCCCTTCACACTGTATCTTTGAACACACTTCAATATTTCGCGATTATCCCATCTTGTTCACGTTTTGAACTGCGGACGAACTTCTCCTGCAACAAGATCGGTACGAACGGTATTCACGGTTGTGAACCACCGTCGCCGTCCAAACCGTAATTAGGGAGTTTAAGAAACCACGACGGCTACGGCGACGAAAACGTCACTTCAAAATATAAGTTTGAGCTATTTTAAGTACTTCATGATTATTCCTTCTTGTTTATATTATACAATATGGGCGAAGTGTCCTATAACTGGATTGGTACGGACGGATTTGAAGTAAAGAGTGAGACTGAAAGATTCTCTCCGTTCTTGAGATACAGAGGGAATTGTGACTCCCGAAAAAGGCCCGAAAAGTTTCGGGACTGTCGAGAAACGGGCCCGAGGCCCGGGTTGCTTGAAGCATGGTTAGCGCTAACCGGCGTTAAATACCGTGGAAACCTACAGGTTTTCACACTTCTCAACCAACGGTTTACGCTTATCAGGCTTCGAGAAACGGGCCCGAGGGGCAAAGTTGTTGGTACTATAATTTTTTAGAAAAAGCAAAGCACATATTTACGAACGGTTTTTGGGGCACAAAAACAAAGGTATCCCAACAACGTTTGACCAGGCTTGTAGGTCAGACGTTGAAGCAATTGTGAAAATTGTAAGTTTCAATTCTGAAACTGGTGACCTTTGACGAGTCCCAAGCCATCTTTCGATGTAATTACCAATAGAAATCCTCACTGGAGACAAATTATATTTAGACTGAATCTTCTGACCTCACCTGGCATAGTTTCTCGACTCTTGACTTCACGCCGGAGACACGATAAATTCCCTAACATGACAAACAAAAAATACTTACGGAGCGTTCGATTGACAGTATTCCGGAATAGGAATACATGGAATAGAAGTTAAAAATCCTTCGTTTTTACAGTCTGAGATTCACATTAAAATTGTCAAGTACATCTGCTTGTTGCTTCTAACCGCCACACACCGTTTTAAATTAGCACTCCACGCATTCTTATTCCAAAAAAGGGTTAAACGAACGCACGTATTCCGGAATAGGAATACGTGGAATAGAAGTTATAAATCCTTCGTTTTTAAGGAGATTCACATCAAAATTGTCAAACACCTGCTAAAATGTTATTTTAAGCATATCTTTCTTATCCTTGTTGCTTCAAAACGCCAAACATGCCGTTTTAAATCATCACTCCACGTAGTCTCATTCCGGAATAGGGTCAATCGAACGCACTCTTAAGTTGACTAACAGACAATTTTAAAGAGCAAAGGAAACGATGTAATTCTGAATTGTTTTGAGTCAAGAAAAAAACATAGGGCACAACGAAACAAAATCCATTAGAACTAACCTTCACGTCAAGTCCTGTGAAAGGAAACAAAAAAAGGAAATATGAACTATGTTTCCAAAGAAAAAGGACTTGACATTTGAAACTTTTACCTTGTTTGTTTACAAATGGAAATAGGTTGGTGATGGGTTCGTTCAAATGGGGGAAACGAATGGACAACGGCGTGATTAGGACATTTACTACAATTAACAAACGGACGACAATCCAATGGAGCACGTACTTCCCGAAGAAAATGTTAGACTACCTTTTCAGACTTTCCAAAAGTTCGGAGATTTCCCGATAGGGGCCATTTATATCTGAACGTGGAGACGATGTATATACACTATGGCTGTGGTCGCACTGGGTAGCTTAATCGTGGTTTAACTCTCGATAAACGCTCTCCAAGGAGGCGCTATTTGTAATCACGGTTTAGCAATCTGCTAATGAGTTTTTCACCATTCGTTTGCTTATCTCCGCTGAGGATAATCAGACATTTTCGATTTCTTCTCGCCAATTTGCCAACGCCAACCATAGCCAGACGGCAGTATTTTTTGAGCTCGCAAAAGATTGGATAACCGAGCAACTTCAAGACAGAGCTCGAGATAAAGCCTGCTGTTTGACAAGCTTTAGATCGCGGTTTAGCTCTTTGAGGTCTACTGTTTTTGGTTTCAATTACATCGCCGTCTGCCGAGATCTCGAAATCGACTTTTTGTGTGGCCACACACGCGCTTTAGCTAAAGCGTCATTTATCATGCCTTAATCACGATTTAACCCCAAAGTGCGACCAAAACCAGTTACTCTTCTTTGAGATTTTCAAGAGAGCGTGTAATGCCCGCGCGTCGTGAGTCGAGAAAGGGTTCACGATATGCACGCTTTTATCGCGCTTCGCGGCTTGCATTAAGCATGCTCGCTCAATAGCTTGCAATGAAGGCAAATGGGGGGGGGGGGGGGGGGAAATATATAAAAATTACTACTTAACAATTATTCGCCGAAGGCGAAGTGATTGTCGGTGAATTCACCGATAATCACTGAGCCTGAGGCGAATAATTATTTTAGTATAAATACACAGGTGATTATTTCAAAAAAGAGAAGAAAAAAAAAAAAACATTTCAACGCGAAATCATCTTCAGTTACAGTGGTAAAACGACTACTGGCAGCCATTTTGTCCGTCGAGGTGATTATCGGCCGATATCCGAGATAGCGAGCCAATGAGAGCGCGCGATTTTGTATAATGACTTGTGTATTTATACTAAATTCAGATATTCTCAACCTCCGATAATGCAATTCTAGCTTTCTCATTGGTTCACTGGATCTCGGTTACCAGCCATTATGCCAGCGTTTGACCTTTTACTGGGCTTGAAATTAACTTTTTTGGTCAGGTGCCAGCTGGCGACTAATGGGAAAAATTTGGTCGCCAGATCATAAATTTTGGTCGCCAACTTTGTATGCAAGGAAAGTCATAATGATCATTAAATAGCACAGAAAAAAACAACAGCACAAGAAGGATCTCTAAGGCCATTGTTGTTTTCGGCTTAGTTTGGTAATGGTATTCTTTAAGGTTATTTGAAATGGAGCGAAGCACCGTCCGTGTTTTCCTTAGCAAGGCAAAGATGGGTCCTTTATCCTTGCTTTTCACGTCTTCAAAACGTAGTTCTTTATTCTCCTACAGCTTGCGTAGCAAGCAATTTACCTTTATCGCGACTAAACGCAATACTACAATTGCTCGACCTAGGCCCCCACACAACCACAATGCTCGTACCAGTCTCCGACCGAGATAAAATAAAAGGAGCGGCTTGTATACGGTTTCAGTAGCCTATAGAATCAGAGGAACTTGGTTTCTTAACGTACTTTTCTACCGATATGTATCTCCATTTATTAATCACCTTGTACAGTCAATTTTGCAGGTAATCGCTTTCTAACAGAGGGGACAATTTCTCCAACCCACTTTACGTTAAGGGTACAGGTTGCTTTTTGAAGGTTCCATATAAATTTCAAACTCATTGTGCAATATCTAGGTTCATTATCAATATGTTATCAATATCAAGCTAGTTACGAGGAGGTCCTTAGGTAATATGGCTAAATCTACGTTTTAAGCATTCACAACTGACGATGGATTTAAATTTTCAATTAACCTTCTTGCCTAATCTTCGTCTTCCGGGCGCAAAATTCACGTAACCGGCAAGAAGCATACGGTGTTTAAGTGCGCCCACGATCCCATGAAGCCGCTGAAACAATATGGCCCCTAGTAAACACGGTGATCGAAGTAACGAAGTACTTTTGTGCTATTAATTAACAATGTGCTGAGAAACCGATTTTCTTGTAGTATTTATACATTATTTTAATGGGGAAAGAAAGGTGAGTCGTGTTCTAGCTACCAGTTCCGAACGATTTCATCTTATAAAGATTCAAATACAACAGTTGTCTAATGTTTATCCTGAGTTATCAGACAAAACGTGATTCGCCAGCTGGCGACCAGTTCTGAAAATCTAGTCGCCATCACTCAATTTTTGGTCGCATTGGCGACCAGTGAGTCGCAATTTCAAGCCCTGTTTTATGGAAATGAGTGCAGCAAATCTCGCTCAGTATAAAATTTTTGGGGCTTGGAAGTCGCATCACTTTCCAGTCGTTTCTTAAACTTAAATAAAATTTACAAAAACTGAAGGTTGAGAATTAATAAAACAATTACTCCGTTCGCCCTTGTTGGATACTGCTTGGTAATAGCCAACTCGGCGCTACGCGCTTCGTTGGCTGTTTACCATCTTGTATCCAGCGCAGGCTCATGGATAATTGTTAATTATTCGCATTTGAAAAGATTCCCCCGCATTAGCCTCTATTGCGAGCTAGTTCCAGTCCCATACTGAGAATACGAATATGGTCAGTAGGCCAGTTTCGTATTCTAACGGTTGGACTGGATTTAGCATGAAATGGAGGCTAATGAGGGCAAATTAATTTGCATTTGAAAAGACTTGTCCGCCTTAGCCTCCATTTCATGCTAGATTCAGTCCAGCCGTGAGAATTCGAAGTATGTGCACGGCGGCCATATTGGAGGACCGAAACATAGAATGATATTCCTTTGGGGAATAAATGTTATTTTTATGCAAATATATTTAATTGTTTTGGTCCTCCAACATCGCCGCCGTGCACATACTCTATTGGCCGAAGCGCAAAATACCATAATACTCTTTCTTTGTTCCCCCAACCCCAATTTTGAATAAGCATTGTTTTTGTTTTCTCTTGGGACCATTGTAAGTCCCAAGAGACACTGGAAACAATGCTTATGCAAAATTGTGGGGGACAAACAAAGAGTATTACGGTATTTTCCGACTCGGTCAAATGACCAAACGACGAAATTAGAGGAAGCTCGAGATGTCGTGTTTCAGAGGTTCCAAGACGGAAGCTTTGTTTACCTCTTTGGTCGATTTCGTCGATACAAGAAGTGATGATGTGTGGAATGTTTTCTTCTTCTGTAGTCGAGTCTTGAAGATGTCGTTGAAAGTCCACTCCGAATGTTGTCATACGCCTCTGGACCTTCTGCGTTTTCAAAAGAAAACAATAAAAGGACCATTTAAGTGTATAAGTGTGTTACTGAGCGGTATTTTACTGTGATGCTGTTTCTTTTGCTGTACAAGATGGTTCTAACTTTTGAGTCTGTGGATGAAATCCTAGAGTGTGACCATTCAAATAAAAGCTACCGAGTAGTACTTTCCACTCTTCGCAATGTGCAAGAACACCGTCTTAACATTTCCTTTGTGGATCATGTCGTCGACTCGTAGATCATTTCATATGGCTGCGGTTGTGCTGTGATCCTAGTAGGTGGTACATTAATTAAAGGTCTAAAGGTTGCCCTTTCCGCCTTATATATGCCTTTGGCCTGATGTTGTCCAACTGCACCCTTCGAAATTCAGTCTCCAAGACTACAAGGCCTGGTGGATGCACAATGACATTTTTGCGCGAGTTTCACATTCTGGATGCAAGTTACGGTGTAACCCTCTTAAATGACGCTTAACTTTACCATTATGTGGACACACAGACAAGATTAAGAAATCACCTACCGTGTATGTTCCACATTCTATACTCAGCTTTGCCAGACATTTCTTGTGGCATGTCAACCCACACACTTCACATTCTGCACCATTAAAATAAACGTAACTGTCGCAGTCGCGACATTTGGACGCCGAGCGGAGTTTCTTCAGCCTGTGAGTCTGCGCTGCTGATGACAAGCGGCTATTCTGGAAAGGACCGGCTGGTGGCCGATTCTTGGCCGGGCGATTTCTTCTGGAGCCTGGGACTACGGGGCCTACGAAAACAATCGAAGACGTGGAAGGAAGCACATTTAAGATTTTTAATCACCGCAGTTATGAAAGTTACCGAAGAAATGGTGAAAGAAGCCCGAAACGTCCGGCTTTAATGGGGCTTTTTAGGGGGTATTTACATGAGACCGGGAAGAAATCCTCCTCGGTTTGAATTTGACAAAAAAGCGATAGCTTCTTCAACGGTTCATATTTGCGTATGTTAGTGAATACAAGTACACGTGATCTCTGCGCGAGGCGAGGAACATTAAGGAATTGAAACATAAATGTCAGGGATTTCTATATGTTTATTCCCACGAGTTTGACGTTCAAAAAAGTCAGTGTCCAAACTTTCTTTTACTAATCATGCAAAGTCCTAACTGCAATTTCAGCATAACACAAACAACATTTTGTGACAAAAAATCTCACCATTCCTCCTCGATTCGCCTTTATTATCACCATCGTCAGAAGACATAAACTCGAGGGATTGCGCCCGCGGGATATTCCTGCCTTTACGGGTCATGGTGGGACTGCCGCTGGGTGATCCAGGAAGGGATCGACTCGTCGTACTCTCCGCATCACTGTGGTTTTCTTTCAAATGGCTCCAAGAATTCATGGCTGACTGCACGTTATTAACATTACTCGAGCCATGTAAGGTCAGGCTCTTATGGCGCCGTGGAATAAAGGGTGACATTCCCACACCCTCTTCACTGGCAGCTTGGGTTTGACTGTTACGCCCGTCAACCATGGAAGTTTGGCGAGACGGCATCGGTGGTCCTTTATCAGAACTGCTATCAAATATTGAAGGGAATGTGTCACGGAAGTGCTATTCATTTTGAGTAGTTTTACCAACTCTCCTTCCAACTTAAAAGTTACCCCAGAAATTACTTTTCAACAACACAAAAATGAACTAAAGCTTTGTGACAAAAAATGTCAGTCGAGCATACATAATTTAAGAAAAAACAACAGCGATAAAATCTGAAAAACTGTTAGGCTGGACAGTTCTAAAAACCTCAAAAAGCCATTTCCGAGTTCATGTCTGCCTCCTCTTCAAATCGACTCAAAGTGCGAAGTTTTTCTTATGAAAATTAGTTTCATTCACATGTAAAGTAGAACTAATTACCATCACAAAAACTTCGCATATAGGGCGCTTTCCTTTTGTAAGAACTGGCCGGTCACATCCATCAGCTTGCAAAGAAAACTGCTGAGAAAATGCAACAATTTGAAGGATGCTTGCATGATAATCCCTCTCATTCTTCTGGAGGAGTATATATCATCCTCGAAGTGTCTTAATTTGAAGGCGTTGTGGAGTTAGTTCGGTCCTGCCGGTCAGTTCTGTCAAATCGAAAGCGTCCGCCTTGTAGAGGACACAGACATGAACTCGGAAATGGCCTGTTGCAATCCATTTTACTCTTGTCCCATTTTGCTCATTCCTGCCTCCTTCTGTGTTTGCTGTTTTATTCAAACCTTTCTTCAACGTTTTAAGTAGTTATTTTCGCGTTTCGCTTGATTCGATTGCCAGTTCTCAGTCGCTGAATTTGGATAAATTCCACGACACAGCCGCCTGTCAGCCTCTCTAAAGGCTCGTACTGTACGTCATTTAAAACCAACAAAGGTAACTCCGAGGTATCGTTAATCCATTGCAGGGTTTTCGATAGCTTTTCAGAGTACCGGACAGGGTTATTTTCCGTTGTAAGGGCCTATTGCAGGTTCCTTGGGAGCGAACCCTCAAAGAGGCCTGGTTCCTCGATAAATTACTATAAATGAAACTCTCACAAATGCTGTTTACATTCTTGAGATTGGAGAAAAAAAACTTATGAAAGGCCAGAAGATCGATTATTCCGTTTAGTAAGGAAAATAAGGCGGTGTGGCTTCTTGTTACTTTGAAGAATTTATTGCGCATGATTGTCTTGCGTTTCATCAGCCCATGGCAGCCAAGTCCAAAAAGAAGGAAAAAAAAGGAAAAAAACAGAAGCCAACAAATATTCAAATTTATATCGTCAAAGTACCGGACGTGAAATGGAAAACAACCGAACCAAACGTCCGGCCTCCGGCTTCAAACGAAAACCCTGTCCATAGACGTAAAATGTGTATACGACCTGTAACATAATACCTTATTGCTGAATAGGGCTCGAATTGATAAATAGGACACACAGCCTGTGGCGAATTGGCTTGCTGAAGTCGGACAAATTCCGAAAACTGATTCCCAGGCTCATAATTTCTGCTGCTTTCTGCAAGGGTCTGGAACTGAACAGGGGCAGGAGAAGCCAAAGTGTTCATCATCTGGAAATAGTTGCACGTGACCTGGTGACAGACAGGTGTCATTCATCGGTGAGTAAGCCATGAGGATTAGAGTTCATGTAGCAATACGCCACATCCGGTTAACAGTCCACACAATTTTAATGGCTCCGACTTGATGAAACGGAGAAGACAATTTTAACTCAGTCGTGCACAGAAGACTGAGCTGTTGTTGATTGCATGGGCATCTGTTAACTTGAAATTCTGAGAAAAATGGGTCACATAGCATGATATCACATGATGATGGACGAAATTGGGTAACTCAACGCTGAGTTAGCCGATTCAGTCTATCCATACAAATTGAAGATTGCTACACACACGACTGAGTTAGCTCGCAGAGCCTTTGATTACTATTCAGGACCATTTAGGTTCAAAATGTCATTCTGAAAGGTCCCAAAAAGAAGCAAATACAGGCCACCAGTATTGAAAGATAATAAAACTTACTGCTTTCATGGTCATATCACATTGGTACACAAGTTGTCGTAATTCCACCAACACCTTGGACTTCTTACACTCTAACTCCCTTTGCCTCGCATTTGCATCGTGTACTGCCTGTTTATAAACTTCTTCAGCTTCGTCTGCTTTTCTCATGTCACCTTCTTTTTTCTTTGTGCCACGAGTGAACGAAGTCAAGCTGGCGGAAGATGAGTCTTCCTGTTGGCAAGAAAAAACCCGAAGAACAATGACATACAGTGTTAAATGTAAATAGCATTAAGTGGCTGTCAATATTCCCATTATCGAAACGTCTATTCTCCCAACTAGTGCCACAGAGTTTTTTGTTGGGTAGTCATGAGAATTTAACCCTTTGACTTCCAGGAGTGATCGGTATGAAAATTCTCTTCACAATTTCAAAGAAATGTCAGTCAGACAGGTATCGAAAATGAAGATTATCATCAGTGTAAGAGATGTGATCTCGATACAACACCAAATTCTCATGACTACGCAACAAAGAACTCTATGGTACTAGTTGGGGGAATGAACGTTTTGATCATTGAAAGCTGTCACAGGAGCAGGGCTAGCACAGTGGTGAGAGCACTTGGCTCCCATCATCACCACCACAAAGCGACAAGACAACCCGCCATCAAAGATCCTAAAACGAGGTACTCCTCCCTTTAAATGAATGAACGGGGTAGTTTCTAAAACTGTGGTGCTGCGTCGGTGGGAAAGTAATATACAAAAATTTGGTTGTATCAACTGAGTTGATAATGTAAATTGACCACCGTACAGAGATTCTAAAAGCTGACGTTTCGAGCGTTAGCCCTTCGTCAGAGCGAATGGTACCAAATATAAAAGCCCTGATGAAGGGCTAACGCTTGAAACATCAGCTTTTAGAATCTCTGTACGGTGGTCAATTTATATTATCAACTCCGTTGATGCAACCAAATTTTGGAATACTAATCCTCCCTCCTTAAGTCCCTAACTTCAACGAAGAGCTAAATGCTTTAGCCCAGCTCGCTTCTGCCTCCAGTTTAATTTGATCAGCACTATTGTGCTTAGGGTAAGGGAAAGAATCCCAAAAAACTGCTTACTAAAGTTGCTTTTTTTTTCTTCCCGAAAAAGAATTCTGAAATTTGTGGGTGTGATACACTGGGCAGTGTAAAAGCTCCGTTAAGAGGGCTCTTATATTTGGTACTGTCGCGGCATATACTGCTTTTAGGTCTAGGTTATTTTCTATTGTTTTGCTTTTCGTTTTCGGTTTGGGTACAAGCTAATCAAGAGTAGACTTTTGAAGCACGGAACACATTCGACAAATCTAAAATTCGCCTTTGCCATGAATAGCAAAAACACCAATTAGCCATATGCTGGATATTGCATTTCTTTGCAAAGCTTTTGTTGCGCCGATATATCGTGGTGCCATTTGGGGCATACAGTGGTGGCTACGGTAACCTCCATACTTCCCTTGCCCTCCAGTGGATTGACTGAAATTAAAGACTTTACTGAGCAACAAACCTTTTCCAGTTCTTGTT
>OX421457.1:7028072-7055572 GCA_949126865.1 Montipora capitata | reverse complement strand
GGTTCCCCATTGACAAGTAAAATCCTCTGGCGTTAGACAGAGTAAAAGCTATAAGTGGCACTATTGGGAGTTCAAGGGTTAACTCTATCTAACGCCAGACAATTTTACTTGTCAATGGGTTAATAATCTGAAAGAAGCAATCCAAACTTAACAGAAACATGATTCAGAACCCCAACTGGCAGGAAGCAACCAGTTGGCTATTTACAAAGCGTGATAGAGTTCAATCCAGGACAAATGGAAACAACAAAACCAAACCCCAGGTTTGAGCTGTATTTAAACCTGGGGCAACTGCATGCAAACCCAATGCCCTAACCATTGAACCTCTCCACCAGTAAATAATTTCGCCTAAGTTAATTAAGATTCCTTAAGTGACATCCTGCCAAACCACCCCCTCAGCAATAACCACCAAATGCTCATGGACCCCATTGACAGCATGCACAATATTATTGATTATCCAAGACAGGTTTCCAGGATTTTAACCTATTTGTCTCTCCACAAATAACATTAGAAAACCTCCCTTAAAGTGCCCCTGTGACCAAAATATCAATTCTTATTTTTCTTTGGATTTCAAAACTATGTTAACTAAACATTGTGGAAAAGCATTGTGGAAAAAGCAACAGAAGAATCTTAATCATTTTTCTATTTAAGTTACTTGATGAATTGTGACATGATTATAATTCTACATTTTATCTTTTAAATAGTTTAGTAGATTATATAGTATTTGTATTCGTTGTATTTTTATAGCTTAGTACATTTATTTCTATTTTCTTATTTAGAGGACAACAAGTTAATTAGCTCTGGCTATTATGTGCTCACCCTTACTAACTTACTAAACACTAAGCGACCAAAGTTTTAAGCCTTGATTTGAAAAAGACACCTGATTATTTTAACTGGAATTTTCCTATTTAATGGTCCGCCATTACTAACTTAAAGATGTTGAGAGAGCTGGGTTACAGAGAAAATGACGTCAAAGGTTCACTAGTTTAATTTAAGAATGCAATGCGTATGCACACTGCAGAATTCATAGGCAGCATGGGAGTTTTGGGCTTTCAGACTTTTAAACTCGCATTTTGCATATACAATAAGCTGCATTCACCCGCTGAAATTTTAAGCTAGTAGGCCTTTGACGTCACTTTTCCTTGGATCCAACCCTCTGAGGTCCAATCCGTCAGTTTTGAATGTGAGTAATGGCGGACGGTGAAATCCAAAACTTACACTCAAAGTAAACAGCCTTTCAACTGGATAAAAATCAAAGCTCAAAATTGTGCCAGTCAGGTGTTGGGCAAACACACTTTCAAAATCTGAAGAAAGAGGAAGTTCAAAGAAAATTCAATTTAGACCACACGCAGAATTTTAGCCAATTTTGATTGTGATCCAAGCCCTTCAATTTTCATGCAAACAAAATGATCTTAAGAAAAAAAAAACAATGATAGATAAAGCACAATTATTTAAGTGCAATAATTAAGTTAATTTTTAAAGAACACAAACCAAACTAAAATTACTCAATGTGGAGTTATAGAGCAGTTGGCTTTTTAGTCGGTATTTTACTGATTAATGCAAAGCATACCAATAATCTTCCTGAAAAAATGACACGGCCAAATAGGGTAGAGTGGCAGTCAAAATCTACATGTATAATAATACAGAATCTATGAAATTTTAAGTTCATGACAGCAAACACATATCAATAGTTTAGATTAGATGGCTTAAGATTAAAATTCGTTTAACATGCAGAAGTCATCAAAAATCCCAAATTGATACATTTAAGTTAACACCACTCTTTGGCAAAAATAAAAACGTCACTCTTAGGCTCTGGGAGAAACTGAAACAATGACATAACTTTATTTCTAAAGCCTTGAAATTACGTTTCCTCTTTCAAATTTTTGATTTCTAATTTAATCACTCCTTTATTGCAACCAAACACTACTTTAACATATAATTGACAAAAATAGATTTCAAGTCACTCAAAAAAGATGTAAGCAGATTTGACAACGGGAAGTAAGATTACATTACAGGAAAGGCATATATACCCACAATCGCATTAATTTACTGTGCAGACGTGACATGCTTGCCATGGAAGTCCTAATCACATACAACTACAGTTTTAAAATCATACACATAACTGATATAATATTAAGAAAGAGATTTAATTGGTTTTGACAAGCATTTCTTGCTAATATTTCAAACATAAGAGATAGCAATAAGGGACAAATACATTGATAACATTTGTCAGGAGAAAAAATGTACTGGTATTATGCATTTGAATTACAGTAATACCTTACGTATTTAGAACCTTTAGTACTAAAAATAATTAGCATCAATTAAAACGATGTAAATATAAAAGCTATAAACATCTCATCCACTGGCATTAAAGTTTAAAAAAGAAAATCTTGCATAAAATTAAAGGCACAACTGGGAGAGTATACCCGTGCTCCTCTGTACCAACAGTTTCATCTGTAGAGATACATTTAGTACTATTATATTATAACAAGTTATTTCACCCAAAGACAGGCCGGAGTAATTTTGCACAGCATCACATGAACAAACAAATTACGTAACTTTTTAGGGTTTGATTATAGTCAGATTCAAAAGGTTGTACAGCACAATAAACAGCACCACAGGCATGAAATTCTCAGTACAGTAGTTTTCATTTATTAAGTAACCATATTTCAGTAATTAAATTTATCTCTAGACTCAAAAGGTCCCCCACCTTGAACACCACAAGAAATTGATAGCACCACAGGCAACTACAATGACTAATTCTTATTGATTCGTCAACAGATTTAACACAATAATAATTGTAATGTACAGATCAAGATCACCTATGCTTTGCAATTTTACGTCTGGAATACGGGTACTTTCAGACTAAAAGATTTAAATTATTTGGTTTCATAACATTCTTAAAAGGTCATCTATTATCAAACACAAAAATTAGTACACTAGAGAGAGGCCCAAATGAAACGAAACTGGTTCATTGGTTTAGTTTACCTGATCAATGCTTAAAAGCAAAAGTAAATTTGCTTTCTTCAAACTATCCTCAAGAAATGCTTTCTTCCTCATTTTGAGTTTCCAGCATAAATGTTCACTAGGTCTCAACTTATAACAACAACATTATTATCAGATGAAAGCTGCACCAGAAATTTGCATGACAAAAAATGAAAAGTCAAAAGAGAGGCTTGAATTCAGGAAATTCCAAACAAAGCCTACTCCCATATAAATTCAATTTGTTGTGGACATGATGACAGATACATGACCAAATTTGACATAAACAGTTCCTGTACAAAACTCTATTTTTGTATACAGGATAAAATGCTACTGCCATATCATCCCAACTCCTCTTTTCCACTGAAATTTCAAAAAGTGTGCCAGCTTGCCACATGCAGTTTAAGCTTTTAAGATTGAACCTTGGCTCACTCAGTTCACTGCAAGTGCAAGTTCTTGGTTTTATAAATTATGGTCATCACCTACTGAAACCTAAAAAGGAGGGTTCAAGAAAAAATTATAAACTAGTGGATGAATGATTACTACCAGTAATAACATCAATGACTCAATTCAACCATTTGTGATTATGTAGCATGTGCTGATGCAGCAAATTCAATGCGCCAAACACTAGTTTGAGGACTTTGAGAGCCCAAAACTAGTGTCCGCTACACATAAACTTGCTTCACATATATACTGTACAAACACTTCGTTCCTCACTGAGTCTTATACATCATTTTTTATTTTGTTCTCCCATGATAGCTCTAGATATTATTAAAGAAATGGCAGACAATTTAGTCTAAAAACTCATACTCAGGTTAAACAGCCGTCTGCTTGAATATTAAATGATAATTTCTTTATCATAGGTGCTTTTCTTTTAATCCAGTTCCATTTTTCTAGACTATGATAATAGATATTACATGAAAATCTTCTTTTTTAAGGACCATATTCAACCATGACACAAAGTCCACAAGATCCTTAAAAAATGATTACGATGATATATCCTCTTACTAACAGAGTTTGAGGTGTGTACTGTAATGCACCTATCAATGTTAAGCCACTGTGGGGGGAGGCCGGGCATAGGAGGGGGATTTGATGTTACAAGTCTGCCCGTGGTAGGGACTTTTGATCATTCCTTGAGTTCCGGGAGTCGGGACTTTTGACTTTAACCGTTAGAGGAGTGGAGTCCACTGACGCCATCTTGGCTGATCGCCATCTTGAATGACCGAGAAAGACTGAAAAATAGTACCGCCATTTTGGAATTACCCAGAAGTCACTAGAAGCAAACCGATTCTCTGCGATTCCCTCAAAGCCATGAGTGAAAGAAAGGTGAGTGAATCTGCTCTATATTTTGTAAGACAAAGGTCTTTTTAACAAGGTTAAGATGTAATCCAATAGAAAAGCTTTTGTTTCTGTTGTGTTCTGCTGCAAATTTTTTGCATATGTTTGAATATTCATGAGTTTTCTTCATGCAACTTGTGTATGCTTGCTTGAATTCATAAGCATAATAAATGTATTTAATTAAATTTACTAATTAGGTTCTTGTTCAGTATGTAAGGCTCTGGTAGTTGGTGAGAGTTTTATCAATACGATGAAAACAGAATTCAAAATTGACATTGACGACGAAATCTTGGTTCAGCAATTCGAAGACGAATGGGAGGAGTTCGTGGATGTTGATGCTGTGGAACACGTGGCAGATCGTTCTAAGCTCCAGGTGGGCCTCGGGTAAGAAATTTGCACTTTTTAGACCCAGGATGACTTCCCTGGGGCCAGGCATTTGAACAGAAGAACTGATCTGAGTTCAAATCCCCCGCCTATGCCCAGCGTTCCCCCCCCCCCGACAGCTTAACATTGATAGGTGCATAAGTTACAGAGTGAGTTTTTCTTCCCTTTGATTTATTTGTGCAAGTCAATGGGAAAAAACGAGGATCCGTAACTTACTGTACAGACTGAGAAAATGAGGTTAGCAAGATATTTATTATATCTCCGAGGTAACTAGTTTAATTATAAGTCAAGCAGAAGGTTCAACTGCCACAACCATTGCACATCAAATCCAAAAAATGAATATACCGGTACCGTGATTATCTTCTTGGCTTTTTGAAATAGTTGCAAGATTGAAACAGTTTTACAAGTTTATATAACATAAACGACATGAAAAACTCGCTAGAGAATGTTTATCAAAATTTTAAATTTAGCGGACCATACAACCGGCTGCGCTGTAGAATACGGCTTGCTAAATCAGCCAATCACAGCACACATACTATTTGAGAGACATAAACTGTAATAATGCAAGTCTAGGCCTTTACGAAGACCACTCATGCAAAATTCATGCCCATGCAGTAAACACTTTGCTTTGTTATCTTTCACACCTAAAAATACTTAACATTATTATTCTTGGAAATCGAGGTAAATATTCTGCCACTATTCACCTCGATTTCAAAGAATAATTATTTTAGTCTATACTCATCAAAGTCATCTCAACAACATTTGAAGAAGAAAACCATCCAAAGTTGATTTAATTGACATCTCAGTCTTTATCATTATTATTATAATCACAATACCTGCTATTATTATTATTATTATTATTATTATTATTATTATTATTATTATTATTATTATTATTATTATTATTATTGTTATCATCATTATTATTGACTCATTTTTGGCACACAGCCAGGTTTGCACTGAACTCTGACTTGTTATTTTTTATTTTAATGTAATTTATTGTTCATACTGTAGGTCAGCAAAGTTGACATTGGAAAGCCAATGATTGATTTTCGTTCCAGGTCAGACTTTTTGTAACTTGGCTCTTTATGTCTCTGTGACAACCAAAGATACATACCAAATTGGCAAATTTGACAAGGCTCTTAAGTTATTTATTTTCCTTTGTGAAAGCAACCTTGCTTAATTGTAAATGAATGAAGGATCAAAATTAAATCACAGAACAATGACAAATATTCTCAGAAAGATGACGTTGCACTACTTCAAAGGAGAATTAAATTCTACTTTAGGGCAGTAGTAACAATGAGACTTAAATAAGAGATGATAAGATGGAAGATGATGAAGATGTATGCAGAAAGCCATTTACTTACAAAGTAGCTTATTGTCCTGGCTTGAAGACAACTGAACGGAGGTTTTCTTCTCAAGAATGACATGAAGGAGTTGATATCCTGCTTATTCACGTTACAAGAATTCCCTAGAATTAGCACCATTTGGAAAGCCCTGATGAAGTTGATGAATACATTGGCAGATCAACAAGAAATTGGACCTCAATGATGCAACACTAAACCAACAGTTTCCTCTGAAATAATGGCTGTGAAAGCATCTTTGAACTCATTCTAAAAAATGTTGTTCCAATACAGTTAGAATGCAAACACAATTTGTGGGTTTTCTGAAATATGCTATCTATGAGCACATTGACCTTGTGTGAAATTCTATATCTTGGATCATGTAGAAAGTGTTGCCTATCCACAGGACTGTGACATAAATCTGTTTTATTTTTGACAACTGGAGATGACAACAGCTTTGTCATAGGATAGCACTGACACCTTTTATTGGAATTCCAGAGGAATGAAAAAAAGGAATCACAAATGTGGAGAAGACTTTGACTCTAAAGGTGATTTAAAGTGAGAATGTTATGTCAAAATATAAATGTAACTGTCATATGGTATCAAGAAAGGCATCAACCTTTTGCTCAATGATCAGATAGTATTTTTACAGGAAAGATAAAAAATGACATTTAGCTAAACGGATATAGTGTTTCATGCCCTGTGGAATGTAAAATACAGGGCTCGCAAAATCTTACACAATAAGATTAAGTTGCAGATACTTATGAACTAAAAACCCCTTTAACTCACTATCTTGCTTGGAGATCAATAATATTGGGCCAACTCAATCAGACAGCCTATTAAAATAATGTTAAAGTTTGTTCTCAACAAACAAAAAAATAAAATTGTCAAGCTGTCAAACACTAGTGACTTTACTAATGAAATGAATCATAGTGCTTAACATTTACTTGAATGTCATGGCAACCTGTAAGCCATTGCATGACTCATTATCGAGTGTATTAATTTCCTTTTTCTACTGTACTCTTGAATAACAAGACAAAATGTAAAAGATGCCTGTTTTACTTTCCCTGATAATAATTTATTGACTTGCATGTAAAAAAGAAGAAACAGACAAGTTATGGTAATTATTCGTGTTTAAGCTGGATGTAAGCCGAAACACAATTAATGGGTGGAAAGCTTAATGGCAAAAAAAGTTTTAACTCTGGGAGTTAAGCCAGGCCCTAGGTTTTCTCAAACACTTTATCCTTGTGACTTGTAAAAAAGCTCTCCTCTCCTCTCAAGAAACATGCTACAAGCTGTAAATCAAACATGTACATTGTAAACTGAGAAGTGTCTAAACAAGCCCTTCAAAGAAACACTGACAAAAATGACTTGATGTGCGTGATCAACTGGCCATCCAAGTGCTTAAACCAAGTGCTTAATCCATCCACTACTGCTTGAAACAAAAAGGCACCTTATTTCACCAATTCACCCCTAAAGCAGCCTAGCTGACAAGTAAACACAACCTGGTGCTAGAGAGAATAAAATTTATAAGTCTCACTCTCTGGAGTCAATAGGAACTGGGACTGTCTTTTCCAAGGAAAATAAAATAAATAATTTCATTACAAATCTCGGACAACAAACAAATATGTGTACAAAACGTCTTCAAGCCTCCTGTCCAAAAAAATAATACACAAATCCCTTGTATGCATGACCTGGTTGACATGTAAATTATCAAAACAAATCTTGTGCACAAATTTAAACTATGCCCACATATGGTAAAAAAAAAACCCAAACATTCTTGAATAGACCTAGACAGTGTTAAAGAAATCTTGTTCTTCGGTTCTTCAATGGTTGAATGAGGTAAGGAAGGAGATACTAACAGAACAGAGGACAGTGCCATCCACACAAATGAGGTACTGGAATTCTAGACAGAATTAAGACAACGAGTTTGAAACCAACAGCTACGACAACCAGGTGGAAAGCAAACAATGTCCAAGTCCTTTAATCGAACAGCTCCTCAATAAGAGCCACAAAATCTGTAATTCCTTCACCGTTCTATTACCGTAAGTAATTCGGACTTAGCTATGTGTACAAGCTGATCACAGAATCATCGTGACATTTCCTGTTGTCTTGATACCTTCACGGAAAAAAAATCACTTACACCCTTTAATTGGCTTTAGCCAAACCCCCTTGTTTAAAGTTATTCTTGTAGATTAAAACCACAATTTTCAAAAAGCACAGCTTACAGGCAAATACTTACTACCATTTGCGTCCATCCTTGAAGAGTGACGAATTTTTGCGTGAAGTTTAACCTTTCAAACGTTAACGGTTTGTCGGGTTGTGTGTCACTATTAACCAATGAAACGTTGGCAGTTATGTTGTGAAAATTGACACGTTTTTGACGGAATACCAGCATGTTTTGTTCACGTGCTCTTCCAGTTTCCAGGTTTTCCCTGTGACCGGAGATATTTATGAATCTGCCTTGGAATCTAGAAGAGTTATAAACCTCTATCTCCCGTGAGTTTCCAAAGACACGAAATATGGAATTTGGTATACTTTACCAAGAGGAGATACGTGATTCAGCAACTACGAAAAAAAAATATGTGAAACGGAATTGAAACTAGAAAGAGTGAGCAGGAAATATTTCCACGTCTAGGGCATTCTGCGCACACACACGCTCTTCCGTGTTTCAAGGAGCATTTAAAATCTTGATTTCAAGTGACTCCTGGGTGGTAATTTACCTCAATCCAAGCTTGTTGACCTTGAATTTTTTTGTGTCCATTGCAAAATGAGCAAAGACGTTATTAGGGCGGTCATGCAAAATCCAAATGCTCTCACAAAAAACCTGAAAACTTTGAGAGCATGTGAACAAAACATGCTGGTATGCTGTCAAAAACGTTGTCAACTTCACAACATAACCACCAATGTTTCATTGGTCAAAAGTGATACATAACCGGACAAACCGTCAACATTTGAAAAGTAAAACTTCGCGCAAAATTCTTCACACTTCAAGGGTGGACGCAAATGGTAGTATGGTAGTGTATATGTTTATTTCCGCTGAAACAGAAACTCTTTACAGCTGTATCTGACTTGAACATTTTCATTAATGCAAAACATAAACAAAGTCAAAATGGCAGCCTAAACTATCGGGACTTTTGTCAGAGTCTATACTTCAGTTCTTTCAATTCACCCAACTTAAAATATTCCTAGATCTGCCACTGACTGAAGAAAAATGAACAATGTTAATGGTTCCAGAGGAGCTACATTGATCGTCGAGTGCAGTTTCAGCCTAAACCATCGACGTTTCACATACATGTAAAGCACCCATGCGCAGACAAAAATTAAAACAGATTTTAAAATAAATATTTCTCCATTAACCATCCTGTAATTTCCAAGGAACACCTATGAAAGTCTCCTTCAAGGCCTTTTCAACCATTCACCCCATTTTAGGGAGGATCTATTTTAGTTAGGGTCGGTCACCTTGACTCCTGTATTGATCAAATCTCATTAAAAGTGCAACTGAACCCTAATTTTTATGGTTTTTTTTAAAATCTTTTTTTGAATTTTGCACCCTTTGGGAATTCCGTGGTTCTTTTTTCTTCAAAGCAAACAATTTGAATCTACCAATCAGCATGGTTAGGCTTTAAAAATGCCAATGGCCATGTTGTACTGATTTGTAGATTCAAATTGACTCCATTGTTTTAAAGTCCTTTGGTCTGGTTCATTGCACCGATCATGTTGGGAAAGCTGTTTTGAGGATTTCATAATCGCCGTTCTCAGCCAATTTTCAAAGGATGAAGGTGTAGTTCAGCAAAGGCATGGTGATGTTTCTATGCGATCAGATGCTGTTTTTTTATGGTAAGAATATCACTCCATGTTAAACAAGACGAGGTCACTCGCTTCACTCTCTTGTGGCAGTCAAAAAAAAGTTCACTTATATACACAATTTATTTTATTTTCTCATTACAAAAAATTAATTAAGGATACACGAAAGTTTATGTTGACCAGCAGGTAGCAGATTTGCTATTTGACACAGGTTAATCATCAGCATACTTTAGTTACATCATTAGGTAAAGAAAAAATATTTTTATTTTTTTAAACTGAAGAGTTTTAAACATTATTACATTATGAGGAGAAGCATCAATAGTTGCATAATGTATCAATAATTAAAGTATAGGAGCAGAAATTAAATACTAAAGCAATTGGATCAATTTGTTTTAACTGTACAGTCTTCAAGTTTGGAGGTAATGTTTTCGACATCAAGATCAGAATCTTCATTACCCAGGGTCTGAAATAAATTTTTTATTTGTTTTTTAAAGGAATTTTTGATAATGTTTTAAATTGATTCAGTATCTTACATGTATTCCAAATTTAGACACCAACATGCGGAAAAGCCTTTTTTGTAAGTTTAGTCTACAGTACTTTGTACTACACAGCTGCAACTTGGATGATCGAGTATTGTAGGTAAGAATATATGTGTTTTACTTCTGCAAAATAATGCCTAAAACAGCTCATAACAACAGAAAAACATAACGCAGGACTCAGTTAACATTTCAACAGCTCTTTTTATTGAATTATTTGCTTTCAAATTTAAATTATTTTCGAGCAAATCACAACTGCCGTAATATTGCTCTGAATTTTCTCCTGCAGATCAATAAAAACCACACCAACAAAGGGTGGTCTGCCCGTGTCCAAAACAACACAAAACAACAGTCTGTCGTGTCCACAACAATATTTCTTTGTGTCAACTGAACTGCTTTGGAAGTGTTACACTAAGCAATATTGGTTTCGCAGTTTGTCTCACAATTTTATTAATATTAACAGGTGTAGCACTGAGTGAAATTGTCAGTTACTCAATCAATCAGCATTTATTGGACTTATTGCATTATTTAGAGCAGTTTTCAGTTGAGTGTCTTAAAACAAATAACAAAGTAATTACTTCGACCAATCACAGCAGGAGCAAAGAGCACAATGAAGCAATCCAAATTCGTAGCAGTTCCATGTAACTTGCTTGATTGGTTTTCCTTCTCATTGGTTGATACACTGGGGTGAGATTTTAAAACCAATCACAAAGCATAGCAATTGCAGATGCATAATTACTTTAAACAGTCATCTGAAAACTGCTCTATTAGCATGACGTAATTCAATGTAGAATTGTGATGGCATATGCACAAGGCGTTTAAACAATACTATGAAGCATATAAGTTTCTTAACTGGTCAGTATAAAATGCAAACTGCAGAATGCAGACTGCAGACTGGGTCTAAAATGCAGACTACCATACAAAATAGTCTTAGTCCGCATTTTAGACCAAGTCTGCAGTCCGCATTTTATACTGACTGGTTTCTTGACAAGTTCAGTGTTAAAATTACAAAAAAAAACATCCAGGTTGTCCCTGTTTTAAAAGCTGGGCAACTACATTGTAAACCCCTAAATTTGGTCACCCTGATAAATGCTTGGTTGCCCATTAGGAAATCCCCTACGATTAAATGCATGTGGTGTTGAGACGCAATCACATGGTGATGGAGTTTGAATATCCCATAGTTCTAAGCATGCACCTGTTGGTTTTTGTTCTGTGTGTGGAAGTCTGGGTTTACATTAGCCTCCATTTCATGCTAGATCCAGTCTAACTGTAAGAACATGAAACTGGCCTATTAGGAAACAGAGGAAGGAGACCTAACAAAATCGCAGTGCATCTAATCACAAGCACTTCTATCCAGCATGATTATTCCATGGGTTGGGGGTTGGGGGTAAGGGGTGGAGGTTCTGTAGCTGAAACAACCCATCCTTTACAAAAATGCTAACCTTAAGCCCAAAAATTATCTAAATCATGGCATTTTGGAGCATTTTTGTAAAGGTTTGGGTTGTTTCAGCTACGGTACACTTCACTCCCTATCCCACCCCTATCCTTCACCCCCTACCCGACCCCTACCCTTCACCCCCAACCGCTCATACCCACAATAGTAATGCTAATTTGTCTTCTTGCAGAGTTGAAAAAAGACATTACCCAAGAAAGGCACAAAAACATTTTCTTTGATATGAAGTACAAATCAGTGTAGTAGCAAGTTAGGGGTTATAGAGAAAAGTCTTACCTCAGAATGCTGTTTGTAAATTGCAGACTCTGATAAAACCATGTCTTGTTCACCCATGAGAAAATCAGAAACACTGTAAGGGGAATGACAAAATTAATATCAATGTTCTTATAGGTTACTACTGCTTCAGAGACTACTCAAAAATCATCGACGCCAAGTAAACCACACCAAGGCCCAGAGCTGCCATTAGGATTAAAAGAAAGCAGTGCACAAGGAAAGAATGTAAAATCTTGGACAAAACTCTTGGGAAAATTCTGGCATGGATATCAATGGACATGGACTTAGAAACAAAGTCTATTGGTCACTCTCTTGAATTCAACCTTGCTACTATAACATATACAGCTACATCAGTGACTGGAAATTCTCTGAAGACCTTCAAAACACCCAGTTATTCAGGCTTGTATAAGCCTTAGTGTTTTGAAAGATGAATAGCACTATCCATTGGACAAATGACTTAATTCAACTACCGATAACTCGAACCAAAATTGATTTGCCCTGGATTTCTGTCATACGATTACTGCAATTTTACCCTCGGTGACTCAAACCTCCGCTAACTTGAAACCAATCTCGTACCCAGAGTCCTCAGGCTTTTTGGTCAGTGGGTGAGTGCCCGGAAAGACTGTGGAATAATGGCTTCCATTTTCCCAGAAAACATGGGTTCTGGTCTTATTGTGCATGCTTGAGTTGAAATGGAAACAGAAAAGAGACGTGTTCAAGAAACAAAAATCTTAGCCTTACACACCACCAAAGAAACTGGAGAAAAGATCATTGGCTTACTGTAAGAGCGTGTGAAGATGAAACTTCTGGCGCTTTTGGTAAGTGTATTTTTAGTGTTTCAGCATGCATTCCATCGTTCAGAATACCGTAGTGCAAGCAACACAACTGACAAATTTCTGTGGAAACAACACCAATGTCCTCTTCTACTACATTTTTATGTTTCCATAATTCTGAATGGCTTCGACAAGACCTTCTTCCACGGATTTCTCCTCAAAGAGACTGCTGTAATATTTTAATTCCCACTGTACTTTTGCAACAGCATCAATAATCAGTTTTTAGCAGCGTGGAAAAATTGCTGTTCGGTATTAGTTGAAACCCCATCGTTTATTATTTTTGTGATTTTTATATTTCTGAGGTAGAAAAGACAAACAGTACTGAAACTAGTTTTAGATTTTGAATTTCCCTTCAAATTCTGGGGTTTCCGAATTACTTACCGACACCCTGTCGGACTGCTTGTTATGCAAACGACCAATCAAAAAAAATAGTTCAAGTCCATTATCCCAGCTCTAGTCTTTGTGGGCGCTCACCCGCTGACCAAAAAGCCCGAGGACTCTGGGTACGAGATTGACTCAAAGCAATCTTCATTTTCCTTCAGGTCAATCTCTATATGTTTTTACCCTGGATAACTCGAACCACGTCTGTCAATACGTGACAAATCAAAACAAACAGTGTACTGCAGTTCAAGACAGTTAATTTATTTTGAAGAAGCCATGTAATCTTTTCTGGCATTACACAAAACATGTCACTCAGAGCCATAGCCAGTATGAGGCAAACCGAGGCACTTGCCTCAGTCATTTTTTTGTGATTTTTTAAAATAAAGCGTGACCTTGCAGTGTTGTCTTTAAAATGTACTCATCATAAACACCTAAAATACCTTCGAAGAGAATTTAACCATGGACATTGCCTCAGTCATAACTTTTTTCTGGCTACGGCCCTGGTCAGTCCAGTTCAGGTTTCATTAGTGTAGGGTGGATTTGACTGAAGTGCCTGTATCTTCATAATAAGTAGCTGCTTACGCTATGTTTTGATTTCTACAGTAAAGTAGGAATGAACTGTTTCATTTTCACTTGATTAAAATGTATACTGTATGAATAGAGAAACAGGAAACACAATTTTTCCTTATTCCCGGTCCTCTGTTTTCAGCTTCCAATAACTCGAACTCCCGTAAACTCGAAACTTTTTCAATTTCCCTTAACCCTCTGACATCCAAACCGGCCTAAACCGGCCAGCGTTAGTATTACTCTTTCTAACACCACACGATTTTACTCGTCAATGGGGAACCCCTGGGAGTCAATGGGTTAAAGTTTCAAGATATCGGCAGTCAACTGTACCCTGTGCATTATCAAAACCAAGTAAGTTATCCAGAAGATAGTAATTTATAATTGACTTGGGATGGAGGGAAAACAGCTGGGGTAGTGGTGAGAGAAATCACCTTCCAATGTGTTGATTCTCTGCCCTGCTTTGAGAGGTTTTTTTCTAGGAACTTCAGTTTTCCTCTCTTCTTGAAAGCCAACATTAGCAGAAAAGACAAAAGAGCAATAACTATTATAGCCTTAACCTATACACATGGTGTTTACATTCAGTTTACCTGCTACTAAAAGCCAAAGCGAGTTGGTCAATGGACTCGTAAAACTCATCGGGAGCTTTACTTGTATCTTCATAGTTGTGACTTTTGACTTTGCTGATGAGTGTTCCAGCTGAAGCGAGAATGTCTGTGGAGTGCAATGGTTGGTATTTATTGAGGACTCCCTTTAACACTGACAAAACCTCACCAAGACGCTCATGAGCTTTCACTTCAGGAGGATCTCCATCGGGGTTCTCTGCAGAAAAAAAAATTCAAATAAATTAGTTTCATAAATGTGAAAATAAATTACTTATGCGGCTAAAAATGCAATTTAACCATATTTAATAGAGGGGAATGGTTTGGAAGCTCGGGGCAAACAAAGATGCCAAGATTTAGGTTGGAAAGTCCACGACCGTGCACAATCTTTTGTTTTGCGCTCATACACTATGCATGAATTACATAATCAACACGTTTCTATTGGTTAGTTCCTCAGTATGGAGTAAACAACTATTGTGTTTTGTGCACCGTCAAGGCCAAAAAAGAGAACAAAAACATACAACAAAGAAACTTCTCGTATTTCATAACCATTCTCCTCTATTAAATATGACTTGTAACTAAGTTAACTAGAAAGAGATGCTGGCTTTAATTTCTGTGCCTTTAGTTCTGCAACTTGCTAGAGCTGTTAGCTTAATAGTGGTCAGCGGTTCATTCCCCACTGCACATGCTCATGCTGGAAAAGCAGTCTCAGTGTGTCAGACATTTTTTACCTATGTTGGCAGAGCATCGAGGTTGTTCTTATACTGTAGTGTTAGCAAGTTCTTATCTTTTCAGTACCCTCCCCCCTCCCCCAACTCCCATTTTTCCACTGTTAACACAGTGTGACGGGTGTCCCGATGTCTGTGAGGGGGCTCATGGCTGGGTTGTGAGGATTGCTAGCCATGGAAGCATGGGCAGGCTTATCAGAGTGGACAGCCCGGGCACCCAATGCAGTTGTTAAATCAAGGTTAAATATGCTTACGACCACTCCTGAAGTGCTTGAAATTAACGAAAAAATTCAGTCACAATTTTGCGAGAAATTCGAAAATTTAGTCGCAATTTCGCAAATTTTAGTTGCAAAATCATTGTGCTGCATTGTTTTTGTTTTTTGTTTTTTTTAATTCCTTTATTACAAAACAAAAAAAACAAAAAACAAACACACACAAAAAAAACAGAGTTTCACAAGACTAACATAGTTCTAATGCTACTTACATTGCTAAAAATGAGAAGACAAAACAAAAAAGAGAATAAAGAGCACCAAATTACTTACAGCACTGAATAAAAGTACATACTCTACACTACGTTACATGAATCATTCTCTAACTACAAGAGTTCGAAACTATTGTTTCGGTACCGGCTACTGCTCTATCATTGAAAGCAATGGATTCCATTTTTTATAATGAAAGTTTAACTTATTATTTTTTCTCGGAATGAAGCGTGCTGCATTGTGTTGTCAGCGGTTTAGTAAAACAAAATATAAGCCCACAATACTTGTGTGAAAAGAAACCACTGAAAATGGCGAATAATAGTGAGCACGTAACATCGCAACTACATTATGCCACAACTACGCTATTTTCAGATTGAAAGAAAATTCACAGAGAGCAACAAAATAACTTTGTCATTTCTTTATTTATTTTAGGAAAAGCAGCAGCAGCAAAGTGGCAACTTGGAAGTGAAAACAAGTCGCAAATTTGCCACTTCTCCAGATATTTTAATCGCAAAGGGAAAATGTGCAGTCGCAAATGCAACTGTTTGCTCACAATTTCAAGCCCCTGCCGCTTCATTTTATTAACAGGTAAGAAGAAAGGTCTTTCGGTAGCCTAAGAAATGTACCAGTGTGAAACCCAGTAATACAATGAGGAAATGTTTTTTTAGGGGTGCTTGGAAAAAAAACACAGAGTGCTCCTTTATAGGAGTGAAACTCATGACCACCTGACTGTAAGTTCTGACGCTCCAACAATCATGGGAGACACATGTAGGCCATTATACCAGTATTTAATAGTTTTCACTACATCTGCCCCTGCCTAAGGTAGTATGAAAGGCAGTTCAGATATGTTTAAATTATAATTTATGCTGAACATGCCACCCGTTTCAGATTTGCATCTGACAAATCGTTGCCCCTATTTCCGATTTGTGTCCACACAAAATCAATTTCTGAGCCAGGCAACTCGATTTGCATCAGGTCTGCTTCAATGTTTGATTTTCAGTCGCTGACCCAAACAGTACTTTGGTTCTCTTTGTGAGTTTCTGTAGACGTCATGACTCCTAACACATCTCGGTGGTGTACATATAACAACACCAATACCACTTGCACAATGGATGGCACTATCTGCCAGATAAATCACTATCCAGTGGACAAACTACTAGCAAGACTAATAATTCTATTGCTCTATCCAGTGGATAGTGTTATCAACCTTTTGAGCAATTGAGGCCATGTCACCAATAAAACAACATGTGCATAAGCTTTACAAACTTTTAAAACACTCCTCATTAGATTATTCACATAAAGCAAACTAATGAGGCATAAATGTAGCTTGTTTATCTTGTATACGTGCTAATGTTCTCCTCTCACAATTTGAACCTTTGTTTGGACTTCATCAGAGGGACATGCTTTTTGTGGAATGTTACTGTATCCCTTCAATTAACTCGCACGTCATGTTTTATCGGGTCTAAAACCACTTGGCTTTGCCTCATGGTTTTACACTCGATAAAATACTCCTGCTCGTTAATTAAACAGTACATATTAAATAATAAATCATTTATTGTCACAATCCTCCTAGGCCTGAAAATGTCAAAATGGGACATCCTCGCTATATTGTAACAAGGAGATGGTTATAATAATAATAGTAATAATTATAATATTATAATACAACTAATTTTAACATTAATTATTATAAATATATTAATAATTAATCCTGATGTATGAAATAAAGAGGAGAAGGCACCAATGAGGAAATGGAAGATAAATTATGATTAAATTACCCTTGACAACACATAACAGAGTACATCACAGACTACTTGTCACCACCAACAATTGAACAAAATTAATAAACAAAACAGGACATCTAGAATCCTCATCAAAAGTTTTCAATACTAAAGCATTTCAAAGATGTTCCTATCAATAAAGGCAAATAGTTTATTTTGCATAATTGCATCTATATATGTTTTCTGTAACATATCAAAGTCCTGGATTCTTCAACAAGCAAACCTAGTTCAATATACATGCTCCCTCCCTATTTAGCAACCAATCTTGTTTTGAAAAAAATGCTTTCTGCGAATTGTTTATTGTCTTATTTATGCCATTAGTAGTAACTTGCAGAAATGTAATGTTAATTTATATCATTGTGTAATTTATTCTTATTTCTTTTTTGTTTAGGGAGCCTTGGTTTTGCAAGTCTCTTCGCTTTTGTCTACGCTCCCTTGTCAGCTTATAGTGTGATAATTATTATTGCATTTAATAAATTATTCAAAATGTAGTTGTCCACTTTGAAAAGAGCTAAACAAACTCATTACATTAATTAACCATTTCCCTTTGTTATATGTATTTTTGCCATGTTTTTATGACCATCATTTTACATTGCGCTTTTTTTTTTTTATTTTAATGACTAGAAGTGTGCATTTCAATGATGCAGAATCAACGAATGGACAGATCCTACAAAAAAAAATATATAATAAGGTCAGGACCCCTTGGGGTCAAACTAAATTATTACATTGTATTATCTTTCCTTGTTCCAAAAGAATTTAATATGGGTTCCACATAACAATTCTTTTCTTCCTCAAATTCTAGAAAACAAACCCAGCATGTGGGATCAGACTAACATGTCCTGATCATGACCTGATCTGAAAGTATCAAAATGTTTCACAACAGATCATGTTCTGTGAGGAACCATGCTGCTACAGATGGAGCGATAGGAAGTAATAAAAGGATAAGCCTGACGAGAATTTCATACTAGCCACAGGACAATCCATAATTTTTTAAACATTCAATTCTCTATTTCTTAGCGAAGACAACATTTAACAAAAGTAGTCCACACTGATCGCTACTTTCATTAACCACAGTGTGGGAAACTTTAAAAGGTTAATTAAATGAGTCATGCGGAGACACTAAATGAAAGATCTACTTAAGTAACCAGACGTGAGGTTGTATAAAAAAGGGGAATTCCCAGATAACCACCTTGTAACACCAATGTATTTATGACACCGACAGGAAGAACTGTTTAACAGATTGAATACAAACTTGAGCCAGGTTCAGATGCGCCGTTTTTCATGATATGAGCCTAAAAAATTCAATTTTCATTTCCAAAAGAAGCTCAGAAGTTATTAATTTGAGCCTACACTAGCTAGAGATTTTGGTTACGTACGACAAATATACCATGCCTGATTTAGGGGTGTTGCTTACGAATATCTTAATTGTAACCGGTTACTTGCCGTTACACGTTAGAGAGTCAGTTTCTTATTGAAATTTAGAAACTGAACTCTCTCTGAGAATAATAATAATAATAATATTATTATTATTGCACTGGCCAGACATTGTTATTATTATTGATTTGCAATAATAGGTTGGGCTTCCCTTGGTCTTTTTATTCTTTTGGGTGACAAAACAGGATTGCCTCAGAAAAGCGGACCACTCAACTGATTTATGAAGAGACTGCTCCCAGTCTACATTCTGTGAACTTGACAAATTAAGTTTAGTGCATAATTATATCAAAATCTTGAACAAACTTCCTCCCTCCAGTTTGATGCAAAATACTGATTTAAAAGAAATTCGGGTTTAAGTCAACAAAAAGTAATTTTGGCTGCTGAGTTAGTATTAAGATTTCAAAAAACTGATTAAAAGTTTGCACACACCCACGGTTCCTTTAATCCAGACTTCAACAATGATCCTTGTTCAGACTAATGGAAATTGGACACAAGCAAATTTCTGGCATCTATAAAAACACTCCACCACAGTAGTTAAGATAAAACGTCATAAAAGAGGTGTATTTGTTTTAGGTGAACATTACTACACTTGTGTGCAGAATAACCGTCCTGTGTTGGTTTTTAAATGTGTTATATGTAGGTTGCTGTCACAAAACTCTGAGTGCAACGAAAAGCAATGGCAATTGTGGTATTCAGAACGTATGTAAACAACTGCAAGAAAGGTTGTGTCCTGGCTCAATGAGTGACGATTGCAACTCATTCTCACAGTTCACTCAGTCACCTCCAAAGTAAACATTCCATCAATTTTATCCAAAACGAAACAAAACCACAAATATGACAAAATCTTGAGAACTGTGGTAACCTGGTAGTTAACTAATATCAAGCAGTCTGCAGTAAGGTCTTCCTGTAGTTTCAATCGCAAGTTCAATCCATTTCACTTGTAATGTACAAAACCCTCTCTACAAATCCAAAGATCAAGTGGAATAATCAGTTGAAGATCATGTTTCACGACTCTTAATGCCCTTACATGCAAATATTTTACGTCAAAATATTCGGCTCCCTAATTTTGACGATAATACACCCGAAATAGAGCCTAAAACTATGGATTAGCGCCCGTTTGTAGTGATAATGGCCGCATTAACACGCGATCATTTTGTGTATAATTTAGATGTTGTAATTGCTATATGCAAACCCGCATACAATTTATGCAAGACAGATCGAAGTCGAATATTTTTAGTGAATCTACTAACCATTGACAAACTCAATTTGTAAGATTGCGGTATTAACCATGCTTTATCATAGAGCTTTATAAAAAAATCGACGCTGCTTTTCGGTGGAAATTTCGTGACAAATAAAAACCGACATTGCTTGAAGGAAGAAGAAATTACGGCACACTCAAATTTGTCAGTTCGAATGTCATTATAATTTTTTTTGTACCAAATTAATAAATGGGAATGGCTAAATCACGGTTATAAAAGCAATCTGAGATTTTCCCACTTCAAATAAATACCAGTTTTAAGGAGTTTAATCTCAACCAGAAAAGTGGAGCTTTGGAAGCCAAGTTGTCTAGAATTTTATAATTGTTCCGTTTCCATGTAAATTCCATAAAAAAATTCGAAACTCCTACGACGACAATGAAATTCAATTAAATGACACTACAATTTTTGTAACGTTTATTTAGCTTCATGTTAAACTCCCGAGTATAAAGAAAGTTGACACTAAACATATCAGCTAAACAACCGATCTCTGTTGTAAACAAAGCTTTAAGTTTAACTGTACCTTCGCATTCGATGAAAGTGTTTCGCAGAGAACTCAGCGCTTCCGAAAATGTGCGAACGTGAACAGTCAACGCGATGATATCCTCTTGGAGAATCATTGGAGCATCTGCTACTTCGTTGTAATAGCTACCTTCACTGTTCACCGAGTTGCTGCGATCTGGGAAAGTGACGGACGAGAACGATTCCCTGTGTGGGGTGCTTGCGGCTGATTTTGAAGGCTGGCTGGAACTTCGAACATGTTTCACTCCATATCGCAAATCAGGAACAGATTGACTGAGTTGTAAACCATTTTCTACCCTCGACGAGCTTGCATCGCTGGAGACTGTCCTTCGATTTTGCAGCGGCGAAGGAGCAGGGGAAGAACTTCGTTGACTGAAAATCCCTCGATGGGGTTCGCTGGTTGGGCTTGAAGGGGTTTTCTTGCGAACGGATTCCTTGATGAGAATAACAAACACCTTTTCATTATAATACGCTCATTTGAAATCTGACAAAACCTACGTGAACAAAAGCCACAAACCGGTGTCAATGGTCGCAGATAAGAAGGCGATTGTCCATTTGTAGTCGATGACGAAGCTGCTGATTTCGTGTGCTTCTTCTTGGCGGAAGGCATAAATATTGCTTTCACAGAAGGCTTCACCGAGCTCATTTCTAAATCTGAATAAATCCCGCCCTGTTTCCTTTTACGTCTTCCATTGTCGCGCCATTGTTCACCGAAACAAAACTAATCGCCGTTGTGAAGACCATGCGAGGTCAAACTTTAACAAATTTCACAAGTCAAAGGATCTGAAAATGTAAGAATCTGCCGAATGGCATTTACGCTCCAAAAACTTTGATTGACAAGCTGCGATTGGCGACACCGCTCCGTCACGTGATCTTTTGCATACATTACACTGAGAACGGAAAAATATTCTGAGAAAGAAATTCAAGTCCATTCAACTTTCCGACGTAAATCATATTGTCTTAGAACAAATGCAAAGTATAGACAATGCGTCAAAATAGCCAAGGTCAAGAAACGATTTTTAAAAAACGGGTGTTTTTGTTTCTAGAGTGATCGTGCTGTCTGTAAAAGACGAGGTGTTTTGAAAAAGACAGCAAGTTTTCAAATAATGTACGATACAGCAGAACTTCAATGTTGGTATATCAACTAAATGCACAAATCTGTCAATGGATAGCTGTAGATGCAAAGAATGCTAAACTACTTCCTTGATTCCACAGCAATCTCGACCTCAGAGCTCTTTCCTTTTGCGCACGACTGAGAAACAGCCATGCGCTGTTTTTTTCTTTTAAGGAAAACGTGCTAGTGATAACGTCTTGTTTCTCCTTTTCAAGATGAATTTTTTTCACTGATTTTATTTCACAGCACCTTGAATAAAAACACTATCTTAAGTTATGTAAACAGATCGTGAAAGGCTGTTAGGCATGCGTAAAACAGTCCATTTCAATTTAACCGTAGCGTCGGGGCCTTGGAAAAAGGAAGCTTGAGCACGCGCGTTTCTGAGACGCGACCGGAAACTGGAAGAGGACATTTCGCCTGCCAGGACAGTGGTGTCTCCCAGACTTTTATACTAATCATCTCTAATGGAGGAAAGTTCCTTAGTAATGTAAATGTGGTTGTGTGAAGACAAGTTAAAAGGGAAAACAGCTCACTTCCGGTTACCGTCCGCGTCTCAATAAACGCGCGTGCTTATAAGCTCCCTTTTTAAAGTTCTATCAAAACGCGGTTAGGCGTTTCTTCTTCAATTAGCGACAGGTTTGCATGACTGGTAATACAACTTATATTACCTATACGTAGGATCAGCTCTTTACGTTCTGGATCTTGTCTAAAAGATAAACTCCTGGTTCATTTCTCAGCTGACAAATTATACAAGAGTTCAAGCCTGGAAACGTCATCGTTTTATGGATACAAGTAATGGGATCCAAATGAGCATTGGAACGTTTCGGCTTTTGGAAAACGATGTGGAGGGATGATATTTTGGTGAGAGCACTCGCTTTCCACCAATGTGGCCCGGGTTCAATATCTGGACTCGGCGTCATATGTGGGTTGAGTTTGTTGGTTCTCTACTCTATTTCTCGGCCGGTGTTTCTCCGGTTTTCAGCTCTCCTCAAAAACCATGATTTGATTTGATTTGCGTTAATTTGTTGATTTCAGTTTACAGCACTGTGGAGGGATGATATTTTGGTGAGAGCACTCGCTTTCCACCAATGTGGCCCGGGTTCAATATCTGGACTCGGCGTCATATGTGGGTTGAGTTTGTTGGTTCTCTACTCTATTTCTCGGCCGGTGTTTCTCCGGTTTTCAGCTCTCCTCAAAAACCATGATTTGATTTGATTTGCGTTAATTTGTTGATTTCAGTTTACAGCACTGTGGAGGGATGATATTTTGGTGAGAGCACTCGCTTTCCACCAATGTGGCCCGGGTTCAATATCTGGACTCGGCGTCATATGTGGGTTGAGTTTGTTGGTTCTCTACTCTATTTCTCGGCCGGTGTTTCTCCGGTTTTCAGCTCTCCTCAAAAACCATCATTTGCTTTGATTTGCGTTAATTTGTTGATTTCAGTTTACAGCACTAGAAGACTAGACCCTTAAATACTTGTAAAGTTCCTAATTCCTTTCTTTTCCCCGCGATTAATGCCAATTCTGAAGGTGTGCAACCTGCGGTCTGGTTGCACAGGCACACCAGACCGTATTTGGCCTTGTTGGGCTCTTTCTTCGTACGACCTGAAAGTTAAATCGGAGCTCTTTACTACCCGTGGGCGGGAGAGAGATTATCCCTTACAGAGCCAGCTCCTCACCACACTTTTGGTAGCTGTAGTTAGCATCGCGTCCAGGGAGGACTGGCAACACAATCGATCGGTGCTATATCAGGATACCAAAACCAAACAAATTTTCTACCTTGTCTAAGGACGCTTTCCATTTCACCGTTTGACAAAACAGACCGGCCAGACTGGGCGTTTGGAAGGGTTAACACTACAACGCTTTCAAGTTAACACACTTCGAGAATGATGTATACTCCTCCAGAAGGGATTATCATGCAATTGTTCAAATTGCTGCATTTTCCGTGCAAACTGACTGGTCTGGCTGGCCAGTTCTGACAAATGGAAAGCGCCCTCAGTCTAATTTTGCACGTGACGGACATTTCTTAATCTTTGAAACTTCGCTGACAAAGACAAAGCATTCTTGCTGTATGCCGGCGTAGTGGGAAAAGAACAGGCCACGCAGACCAGCAAATGTGAAACACAATGGATCAGTTTAAATCTCACATCAGGCGATTCAAAAACATCTTCATGTTGTTTTTACCTTCGTGGGTAATAAGATCCTGGATGCAAACCTATCCTCTCTGTTTCAGTAAAAAAGTTCGCCATCTTGCACCTTGCACTTTGCACCCAGGCTTCCATCACCCCCTGTCTGTCAGCCATAAAAGAATTCGAAATAAAGCTCACTATTCAGCAGCTTTCATCACCAAATTGTAACAAACTAGCCCGAGGCACATCTGCGCAAAAAAGCAACATATTGATTTGACAACAAAAGACGCGATGCCATACCATGCCAGGCTGATTGAAACATTTATTTTCTCAATTCAGTCTTCCATCTGAAATTTGTACCGTTTTTCATGGGGCAAGTGAATAGCAGCCCAACGATAGCAGCCCAACGATGTTCACGACGAGAGCTTACCGTTTCAGGCTGCTTTTAGACCTTTTAATGTTCTTGAGAATTTTTCCAAACCTTTGTCATTGCTTTTTCAGTGGAGTTGGCTCAAACCTGTGCAAAATGATGACTATACGGCTTAATGCTATCTAAGTACGTTAACGCCAGCTGCATGCGTTCATTTTGCCTTTTGTTCGAACGAACTGAACAACCTTATTTGTCTGATATGTCTGGCTATTAAAGAAAACTCCCCACAATATCTATTTTAAAAGTGCGCCATATCGCCATATGAATATCAACTACACTGTACATCATCGCGATCAACACATGTTAGCTCAGATTTCAGAGTTGTCTGGTGGCAAATACCCCCGAGCAAATGACAGACAAGAGAACAGGCCTCTGTTGTTCAAAAGGTGGATAACGCTATATAATCCACCGGATAAATCACACTATACAGCGGATAAACACTACTGAGCAAAACTAATTGAGTTATCCAGTGGATATACGTCTGCGTTCGCAGGCTACCCACTGAGGGACTGTTACATTTAACGAGTCGCCAGAGCAGAGGCAAGTGCATTTACCACTGGGCCACACTACCTCTTTACTTACCACAGAATATCATTACAGCTTTATACTCTAAAAAATTATGAAATAAAAAGATGCCGACTAAGACATGGGGTTCAGTATGACGGTGTGATTTGATCACATGACAAAGAACATCAAAAGGACATAAGCGGTCGGTGATGTTGCATTCCCTATGAATCCAAAGTGAATGACATTCAAGCAATTCCTGGACAGTTCGCACACAGCAAACATTTAATTAATCTGAATTCCAAAAATTGGGAAATGAGCTGGTCTTTTTTTTTTGGGGGGGGGGGGGAAAGGGGGAAATAACGTTCCCAGAACTCAGTGCTGTCTTCGTCTTTGCTGACGCGTGCCCGAAATGAATTTCAATTGCATCGTTAAAGAGTTGAAAAAATAAAATAAATTGGCTTAATGTTTGGATGGAATTCCATTAGACCAAAAACAAACAATCTGCAGTCGAACTGGCAGATATTGATGTTACCGGGTGAATTCATCTCGCCACCACAAAGCTAACTGACTTCTGTTAGGGGCAAGTTGACCACTAGTGGCGAGATGACGCTATCCAGTGTCTCCTACCTTGAAGTGATAAATTCGCAGAACTGAGTGCCTTCTTGAATTGTCCCTTGCGTTTCCGAATAAATCCCACGGACTCGGTCCAAGAAAGACTTCGTTTAATTTCTATTTTCTTCTTTAATCTGCTCACCGGACTTTCGAAAATCTTAGGTGAACGTTGTGTGAACTCGCCGTTGCCATTCATGTTACGACTGTCCGGGTTCCCGTCGGAGACGCTCGGCCTTAGGACTTCCTCTAAACGTCGTTTATAGTTCCTCGGCCAGTCCGTATAAATTTCAACTTGCCCATCGCTCGCGTCTTTCACAACAATCCCTATTTGGTTTGTGAACGTGCAGAGAAACTTCGCGTCCTCTGAAATACCGCTTTCTACAAAGAAAGAGAAGGCTTATCTTGTCCCAAGGGGGGCAATGTTTGTCTTTTAACACTGCACTATAACACAATACAAGAAGCATCTGGATCTTTTTGTGTTCATGTCAGGTTGGACAGAATTTAAATGCTGTCATCATTTTATTTTGTAGGATATCAAATTAATTTGTTTACCATGCTCAGAGAGAAATGGAGGGGAGAATTTTATTGACCCTCTACATTCATTGGCATCTTTTATGTTTAACTATTATAGTCACCATTCAAGGTCTCACTATTACATGAACAATAAACAGCATTTCCGCTTTGTAGAATAAATTAAGTTTAATATGTTTGTACTGCGCTCAGACGTTCAATTACATGATAGACAATATATGAAATGTCATACGTTTGAATTGCGGATAAAGTTTACATGGAATCACTTCCAAAGGAAGATCATTGCGTACAAGGAAGAAACAAGTTTACGCAAGAATAGTTTCTGTGTGGTTTCGGAGCACAGTATAACCAGAGTTGTAGTTAAAAACGGTATTTTTGAAGTTTTTGGTGGTGTCAACTGATAGGGAGAATGATGCAGTTTCGCACCATTTTACACGTGACCCAAACATCGAAAATTTCGACATAATTTTAAAGTTAGTCTGATTTCAAGAAATTTGAATGTTCTTAAAAAGTTAGGTCTTTGAATTGTAATTCTTAAAGCTACATTCAAATTTTCTCAAACCAGTGTAGCACCAACCTACAATGTATATTTGATGATTTTATCGGAAATTCCGTTCCACGGCTTCTTTCTTTGCTCTGAAATTGCTACGCCGGTTTAATACCGAGGAAGAAGCCTGAAAATATCGAGTACTAGAACCCGCTTGTCGGAGCAATTACAGAATGCAGGGCCCAAAAAAAAAAAGACTGGATCACGCAACCTACTACTGATATTATGCGGGGAAAACTTTGAAAGCCGTTTTTTAACAACATTGCTTCATTGCTTTCCTCTGACTTTAACTGAACTCTTACACTGGATTCCCAAGGTGGCCTGTAAAATATTTATGCATCTGTACCCCTTTCGGCATGATACCCTTTTCGGCATTTTACATGGCCTCCATGATGATGGCACCGCGATTTCCAAACAATAGACCAAGGACATTGCGATTGCCTAGTGCTGCTACACACGGGTCTATCAGTGAGCTATCAAGCCGTGTGAGAGCTTTTAACAAACGTTACTTCGTTTTATATCCTCTAAGAGGTGATAGTATGAAAGCAAATATATCAAAAACAAATACAGTCAAACTCTCTTGAAAGCGGACACCATCGGGAATTGGAAAAAGCGTCCCATGGTAGAGCTGTCCGCTTACGAGAGTTATTCCCGTAAGGTGACACTACAAATACATGTCGGACTCTTGATCATGTCAAACGAACGGACAGCTTACTTTCCCGCGGGTAAATGGAGATATGACAAGACCGACCCCAGTGTTCTGTTGCTCTGTCAAAGGTCGTAGTTTTGTTTGAATTGCAAATTAAAGATAAATTTCATTGCCAAGAGTCAATTATTATACGTGGGATGTCCGCTTAAGAGAGAAAGTAAACAAAAGAAAAATCCAATTTTAATTTTCAAGTGTCCGCGTCCGTTTACGAGAGAGTGTCCGCTTACGGGAA
>OX421457.1:6998072-7018072 GCA_949126865.1 Montipora capitata | reverse complement strand
GTTCACTTCAGGTAAACAATATCTGTTCCAGGAAAAATTATGCAGTAAACAACCTGGGGCCAGTTGTTTAAACGTTAGATAGCGCTATCCAGCTGATAAATACTAGCAAAACCAATTGAGTTATCCAGTGGTTAGTGATTTATCCAGTGGATAGTGCTATTCATCGTTTGAACAATTGGGGTCTGACATGTTAGCATTTTCTTCTGTCTTGTACCTTTTGAGAAGATAAAAATTCTTCCCCTGCTATACTATCTTCCTCTAACGTTCTCCTCAAAGTTTGCACAAGTTCCTGAGAATAATCAATGTCTTTCAGTAGTTGCTCCATTTGTAACAAGAGTTCTGTATCTTTCTTGTCTTGAAACGCTTTTTTCATTGCGATTGCACTCTGTCGCCCTTTTTGCATTTCATCCCCCCTTGGTGACACTTGATTTGGTTTCAGGGGCAAAGTAGTTTCCCTAGGGGAATCCTTAGATATTTTTTGTCGAAGACGATCACTTGGGTTAGATGACATGTCAATTTGCTGCGACATCTGAAACTCTCTAGTGGCAGTCGGACGAACTGAATTACTGAGAAATTTCAAAAGTTGCTCATAGTTTATCCAGTTCGGTCGGTGAGCTGACATAAACAAAGATAGCACCTCGTTTAACAGATCTCCCCTAACAGGGATTTGTAACCTAAAAAATTCTCTTTCGATTTGATCCGCGGAGACAAAGCCCGACAAAGTTGAATCAAATCCTGCGAAGTTCAGATAGGCATCTCGTAGTTTCAGCGTATCAAATCCCAACAATACAGAACTGACTTTCGAAGCAAGGCCGCTCGCCTTGTCAGAATCAATGACTGGATTCTTTTTAATAGGTGGCAAAACGGGGGACGAATTCGGCGATGAAAACTTTCTAGTTCTCGAGCCTTCAAGCCCGCTGCTACTTCGAAGATCAAGTTCGGGACCGTCTTGTGACTTTAAAATTTTTCTTGGCGGAGTATTATTGTGGTTTGACTTTGAAGGAGCAGATTTCGTAGAGGAATCTCCAGAGCTTGAAGCCGACAAAACCGAAGAGCTCCGGTGAGCTTGTTGCCCTTGAAACCTCGAGCCTTGCAGGTTAACACTCTTGCTTTGGTCGCGGTCATTTAGTGGCTTTCCATACTTATCAACTGCAATCTCCACTCGCTTTCCTCCTATTATCTTAACTTCCAAAAGAGGTTGGTCGTCTCTTCCAAACGGAGCCAAGCCAGCCATTTTGAGGTGTGTTATTCACATTGCACTAGCATCTTTTAAGAAAATAAGGATGTCAGAGTTCGCCAGTCAGTAGCTGTTGCAGCCATTGCATGTTGTTAGGGGCAGAATAATTACGCTTACACAACGCGTAAATAAATAAAAAAACTCCAGTCTCTTCACAGGTAACCCAGGCTCACTGTGTGCGTCACGTAGGTATTAAAATATAGAGAACATATGAGGCGAAGTTTAGGTCTGAAAATTTGCTAGAAAATGGTAATAAAAATCGATAAAACTTACCATGTGGTGAGCTGTTGTTGTCTTTAATACGTACACGAAGTTTCGGGGAAAATGGTCCCCGTTCACCTTCCTTCATAATATAGTGACAAGGTAGGAGACGGAGGCCAGCGTCGGGACTCCGATCGACCCAAAACAAGCACGATTTTTTCCGCGAAAATCAAATCCAGTCGCTAAATAAACACGCCAGGTTCGTGGAATAGGAATTTCTCTAAACCATGAATCCACTGAAGCATCTCCAGGTAGCAACGCGGAGCCACCAGACTCCGTAAAACGTGTAAGTTAACCTGCTAAAATGGCGGCCAGAAAGCGTGGTACTCACGAGGTGCCCAATTCAAAATGGCACTGAACTCTGGACGCCTGGTGACGAGTATAATAAGTCTCCCTCGAGGGAGGGGAGTCCCAAATTGCTCAGTGAGGTTTGTTTTTAGCAATTTGGGACTCCCCTCCCTCCAGAACTTATTATACTCGTCACCAGGCGTCCAGAGTTCAGTGCCATTTTGAATTGGGCACCTCGTGAGTACCACGCTTTCTGGCCGCCATTTTAGCAGGTTAACTTACAAGTTTTACGGAGTCTGGTGGCTCCGCGTTGCTACCTGGAGATGCTTCAGTGGATTCATGGTTTAGAGAAATTCCTATTCCACGAACCTGGCGTGTTTATTTAGCGACTGGATTTGATTTTCGCGGAAAAAACGTGCTTGTTTTGGGTCGATCGGAGTCCCGACGCTGGCCTCCGTCTCCTACCTTGTCACTATATTATGAAGGAAGGTGAACGGGGACCATTTTCCCCGAAACTTCGTGTACGTATTAAAGACAACAACAGCTCACCACATGGTAAGTTTTATCGATTTTTATTACCATTTTCTAGCAAATTTTCAGACCTAAACTTCGCCTCATATGTTCTCTATATTTTAATACCTACGTGACGCACACAGTGAGCCTGGGTTACCTGTGGTCTCTTTCGGTTGTCATGTCAATTAACGCTTCAGATTTAGAGTTACGAGCAACTGGTGTTGAAGCAAGTATCGGAGTTCTTTTCTGTGACAAAGGAAGATGCTTAAAGGGACAAAAAGGATATATTCATGTACCGGTAAGTATCTTCAAACTTGTGAGATCTCTTGCAATTTTAGAAGAGGAAATAGTGGGATCTGTTGCCTCTGTCAGTCCAGCCTTCTTGCTGAAGGACACGTCATCACTTTGGGTGATGCAATTGGTAGCTGACCACCGACTCTTCGAATTTGCAGCCTCTAGCTTTTAAGACATCTTAAAATTTCGTATATGGTTGACTAGCCAAAATCGCAAGGCAGTTCAAAGACAATCATGGTCTTATTCTAAGCTCGGTTTTCTAGGCCGGGTGCAAAAACCAGTTGTAGACAATTTTTTATGCAAGGGCCAGCTGAACAAAGTGGAAGCACCGGATAGATTCAACCAGGAAACAGACAGGGAAGGATGGTCAACACTTTTACGTGCCCACTTTTACAGTCAATCAACTTTTACTCAAGTGCCACTGTGTTTAGCTATTACCAACAAAAAGGGAAACTTAAAACTTGTCGAAGTCTAACACAAAAATCAATAAACAAAGATGCAAGAGGGTGAATTATTTTCTGATTAATTCTGGGGTAGGGGAGGAGTAGGTGTGGAAAACCTCGTCTCCCCTCGCCCTCTTATTTGACATCGGCCCGGCTTTCGCGTGGAATCTGGGAAAAAAAACACACATAAAGGAAGCGACCCACAATGACAGTGAGGTTAGGCTTTATAATTAAGATTTTTTTTCTTATAATTATTTTCTTGTCTTTTATCGGGGATCCCCATACAAATCCTTATATTTATGTTGGCTTTCCCTCACACTGAGCTCGGGGTGCCTGTGCTTCATATCGGAAAAAAATGGCAAACCTCTAGTCTCCTCCACAGCCGTTTATTGCGATGTCACGCACATTCGAACCACATTCCTTTCTCGGTTTGAGCCATTCACAGCTACAGTTCCATTTTCCAGAACTGTATCGTGCGACTCGACCAATGATACCTTTCGTTTTATCAATGCGCTCGGTCACTACAAATATGCAGGTCTGTGGGTTGTTTGGTCTTGTTTGTATTTTTCAAAGCGGCTGCATTGATCATAAGCTCAAGAATAAGTGGAAAACATTATTATTATCACATTATTCTATATTTTTGTTGACTTCAAAATCAAGTCTTTCTGCACACCCAATTTTACAAATTTCACTTATATGGTTAGGGTTGTTCTGTATTGGTAAAGCAAGGATCTGTACGGGTCCCCAAATGATCCCAGGACCGCAAATGATCCCAGAACCGCAAATGATCCCCGAACTGTACCGCAAATGATCCCAGGACCGCAAATGATCCCGGAACGCAAATAATCCCCATTTTGGACCGCAAATGACCCCGAAAAAAAAAAAAGTAAGGAATGGCATGGAGGTTGGATTGGTGTGGATAGAGAATTAATGTGAAGAGCGCTTATTTTTATTAAAAGCACTTTAAATCGTGCATGGTTCACAACAGGTTTTTGCCTCATTATAGTTTTCAAGAAAGACTGAATTTTGTTTCTTACCAGGCTGTTATAAATTTGCCACATTTAATTATCAGATACAATCATCAAAAACTAACTTGGACGGAGTTCTAAACTGATTGTGACCAGAGGCCCGTTCCTCCAACCCTGCGAGCAGAGTCTCTGTCGATCTTCCTAGAAAAATCGGGTCTGCCAGCGGCCTCGATTCTGCGACATTTGGTATTGACACGCTTGACCAATTACTGCAAAACCACGAAACGAAAACAAACAGTCGTGATATTCGAACAACTCCGGCAAACACACGACAACCTCATTTCCTTGGAAACCCAAGACAATTTATCCTTTAAAATTGCCATTTCAGTTTTTACTGAAAAAGTTATAAGTATCTGGCAGATTCTTTTCAGTAACCGACATACAGAGTCCGAAATTCTCATGGGAATTTAGAATTGCCACGTATATCTCAGGCGAGTGTCATTTGATGTCATTTGTGAGCTTCGCCTTCCAAGCACTCGTCGAAATGGCTAAACTGCTTTTTCTGATCGTTTTTGTGTCTTCATTTGTAAAATTTGAGAAGGTTCTTGGAGTTGACGATGTTGATGATAAGAAAAAGCAAGCAGAGAAAAGAAAAAACCAGGTAGGTTTGGAGCTTTGGGCGCACACATTGACACCATGCGCAACATGTTCAGCGATCCTAGCGCTAGACCGATACTTGTTATATGCCCGTAAATGAAAAGGGTCAGTTTTCATAATGCATGATTTAAAGTGATTTTAATAAAAATAAGCGCTCTTCACATTAATTCTCAATCCAGACCATTCCACCCTCCATGCCATTCCCCCCCTTTTTTTTTCGGGATCATTTTCGGTCCAAAATGGGGATCATTTGCGTTCCGGGATCATTTGCGGTCCAATATGGGGATCATTTGCGGTCCTGGTATCATTTGCGGTTCTGGGATCATTTGCGGATCCGTACAGATCTGTGACCTGTGAGCTATGTTTTGTACCTGCCACAAAGCAAACAAAAGTCCATTAACAATCTCACCGCGTCTGCGAAAAACCTAGGTAATAGCGAGGCTTTCTGTTACAGTAGACAAGGTATTGCCATGGTCAAAACACAGATTCGATCTGCGACCGGAAAGCGCCAAATGCACAAAAAGTTTCGAGCACTACTTTTGCAAAATTATTGTACTATTGACGAAAATAAATACTCTTTCTTGGGCAGTCGAGATGTCGTCCACAACTTTTTTCGGCATTTCAATCCAAATACCTTCATGGGGCCGCGAGAAATAGCAAGGAATGATTTTCGTCACAATCAAGTTGCTTTTAATTTTTGAAGTTGTTTTAAGAGACCGTGAAAACAATGGGAAAGGAATGTGGTTTGAATTTGGGCAGCTTCCTTAAAGGCTTCCTTAGAAAACAAAGCCTCCCGTGGAACAAGAGGCCTTCCGAATAAGACTAGGCATTCTGTAGAAAACGAAGCCTTCCGTCATGTGTAGAAAGCTAGGGTCTTCCTTAGAAAAACTAAAAAGAAAAAAGAAAAAAGAACTAAAATTGAACTGTTTTCTCCTCGGGATTGCAGAATCAATAGATGAAACGGCTTCAAGTGAACCCAAGGCCAGAAAAATTGCTAACGAAAGATTGGAAAAGGCTTATGAAGCCATGATAAAATCCATCCGTAAGTTAGAAAGTCAAAATGATGGGGAAGTCCTAGAGGGCACTTTGGAAGTAGTTTCCGCCGCTGCGGGATTGATAGCGGATCCTAATGGCATGACTATCAGATGCTTATGTCAAGTTCTTCTTTTCAATAACAAACAAAGCCAGCCATCTGTGGTAGATCGATTGGCAAAGATTGTTGACAATGGATGGCGTAGCTTCAATCGTCGTTTACAGTACCAGAAATACGATGGTTTAAGCTGTCGTGTATCAGAACAGATAACCCAGCTGCGAGCGATGAGTCAAAGAGAGAAGCTGGATGATCCAAACCTGTGGAATGATTATGTCCAATTTATGGGCGAGTTGTCCAACACGTTTGAAATGCCACTGACGTTTAAATACAGCAAAGGATCCCTCACTGGAGAACCCGAAGTGGTGGATTATTTGACGGCGTTAACTACTTACTGTAAGGCTTACAGTTGCTTCATGGGACTCCTTATGGCTGCTAAAGCAAGATTTGAAGACCTGGGTCAAGTGTGCAAAAGTAAAGACGTGGATCGAAGACTCCGTTGCCAGAGAGAAGATGCGATAGGAAAACTCTCCTTCCTTTCAGAACCGAAGTATTTAAAATTTCTTGGAAGTCTTTCTTGTGAGGGTGGAAAACTGATGAAGATCCTGGCTTTGAGTCGACGGTTGTCAGACAAAATCATCGTAGAAGCGGTGAGAAACGGCCTAGGCTTGACCCAAATGCCAGATATGCCGACAGTTGAATCTGCGGCCGAGCGCGTCTCCCGCCAGTCAGTGAAGATAGAACTAGATGACAGGCACCAAATTCCTCCTGGAAACGTTTTGAAAAGGACGAAGGTACGAGTGATCGGGCCACCTTTTTGGATTCAGTTTGTCAACAATACTGGCTTCCACATGAAACTGGTTTTGAAGAATGTCAACGAGTCCAGTGATCACTTCAGATGTGTTGATGTTTTACCTCGTTCGTCTTACCCCGAAGGATTACGAATTCCTTTGTTCAAGATCTCAACCTCAATTTGTGGTTATTTTGTTCTTTGTCTAAACGGAGACGCGAGTGGCGATATGGAACCGCCAACAAGAGATGCAAGGGTAGTTGAGTTTGCGTTGTCCATGTGCCTCGCTGGGGCCATTTCGCGTAGATGGTCTGGAAAAATCAACATCCAAGACAAAACGCATGATGAGTTTACCTACGGTGAAGACACATACAATCTCATGAAGTATGGCGAAGTCCAACCATTTTACTTTTCGAAAGAAAATACCTGCTTCATGGTGAAAGCAGAAATTGTTCAGTGTTGGTATTCTAATATTGTAACCTGGCGGTTTATTGCTCAGCAGTTTGATCCATTAGAGATGGAAGAGTAAGGAAGGGTCCAGTGCATGAGAAACTGATGCAAATCATGCTTTTGCATATTCGTTTGGAAATAAAAATAAAACTGAAACGGATTCTTAAATTTCCCTCGCTTCATCGCTTTCGTTACTATAAGGATCAAAGGAAGTTTTTTGACACCTTTTAGAAACTGAATGGAACTCTTAGAATAACAAACTGAAGTGGTTCCAAGAGCTTGTTCACCTGTCAAAAGACAACTCGGCTACAGCGCATGGAGAGGAACTCCTTAGTTGGGGCTAGTATGCCAAGAAGTTTGCATCTTTCAAGATGCTTTAGTCATAATGTACAAAGCTAAGCATAACATAATTCTCAAGTCCATTAGTGATGTTTTGTGCATATAAGATAAGAAATTTAAGGTGCCTAAAGTAGGTTTTCCCGCTTAGAGTTTTAGACAAATCGGAAGCATAGTATGATAGCTGATGATGTATATTGGACCCTATTTGCGGGGTAAAATGAGCAATGGCCTTCGTTGTAAACGAGTTTTTCAAGTGAGTGATTCACAACGTGATGTAAAAAAAGTACTGGATGGTAGCTGTATATGTCAAGATTTTTTCCTGAAGGTTTTCTGGTTATAAAATGTGTTTTTACTTAGTTCTGAATTACCGCTATGTAATGCACGGACATATGCCTACTATCTGCAGTGTAAGCGAAGCAAGGATGCCCAAGGCACTGCCCTCTGTATTTGAATTAAACGAGTGTTATATGATAAGCTCAATGATGCACGCACTTTGATTGGTTCTCAACTATGATCTATTTGAGGACATGCATAGCTGACGTCAGCAAAAAGTCTTAATTCTTTATGATACATATATAAAACAAATAGATTCTATGTTGCCGTGTGTCAGTTCAGTAATAGATCACAGAACATGTCAAAATGTGGTGAGAACATCAGTGACACACTCGGCTATCGCCGCGCGTGCGACTTTTTTGTTCTTACCACATTTTGACGTAATCTGTGACATATTAGGGAGCTTAAGCAACGACAACGGCGACGGGAGCAAATTTGGATCAGGACTGGTAAAACGACGCTGAACAGGTTTTTTGGTGCTATTTAGACAAAAACTATTACGTTTCCTTGGCATTATCAGGAAAATTACATAACAATAACCGCCTAAGGTGAGTCTATGAGTCATGCAATGTGCCTTATTCGCGCGGCGGCCATATAGATTTCGTATCCCAAGCCTCGAGTTGAAATGTTTGGGAACGAGTTTCGGTGCATGCGCAAAAACAAAAGTTTTAAATCCCTCGGGACTCAACATGCCCACCGTGTGATTGTATTTTCCGGGACAGAAAATACAAAAGCTCGTTTCCGGTCACGTGCACAATGCAAAAATAGATACTTTTTTCTTTTGGGCAAAAAGTTCTTCGTGATCCAGTGGTTGTTGTCGTGATCTCTTGTGAATCGAAAGGGTTCCCAAAAAAAGGAGAAAAGTAAAAATCAAGAAATTTAAACTTGATTAGGAAATGAATTGTTACGTTCGTTCCCTGTGTTTGTTCCCGAATGTTATCTTGAAGCTTTGCTATGGAAATTTTCTGATTTTTTTAAAAAGTGATATTGGAGTTGTGCAAACAAGTTTATGCAAATAAAACTGCATAAAGTAATTTAGAACTGAGGACCATTTATTCAATTCATAATATATGTACATGAAATTGACAAATCAATTGCACCCTTAAATAACTGTATGAAAATAATGTTAATTAAAATCAATAAGTCGCTTGTCTTTTTCCGAACTCTCGAATGTGTATATTTTGCATGATAATAGCCATTTAAGCCTGGTTTTCACTGGAGACACAAGCACAGGCACAAGCATAAATTGCTTATCTTAGTGAATATGAAACGACATACGCATAAAAATCAAACACGGCCTCAAATGCTCAGACGCAGGGAATCTGGAACGAGTGCTTTTTAAATAGACCATTTTCGAATTCTCACTGCTGGACTGGATCTAGCATGAAATGGAGGCTAATGCGGGCAAATTTTTTCAAATTTGCCCGCATTAGCCTCCATTTCATGCTAGATCCAGTCCAGTCGTTAGAATACGAAACTGGCCTATTGGCCAGACGTAGCAAATTTCCTTGTGCTTATGCTGTGTTTCGTTTTCACAAAACGCAAGCGAACGCTATCATAACCGCAAACACAAGGAAATGGAAAATTTTGATCCTCGTTCTTGTGCTTGAGCTTCTGCTTGTGTCAACCCCATTTTTAAGGTAAAAGAAACGCTCTTATGCTTGCGTGCGCCGTTAGTGAAAACCAGGCTTAACGGGCCAGCAAATTCAGTCTTTAATTTCACCCCAGAAAACTGTCTGCTTTGAATAGGTTCACTTGTCTCGCGAGTATGAGTGGCCAAACCAGTTCACCTCAACTCCGGATCGAGTTCTTTATTCAGTACGTGAAACTCTGAAGTGTGACAATGCCATTTAACATGTTTAGCATGACGTGTTAAGCTAGTGGTTCTTTTAAAGAGCGCAGGTGACGGTTGAGTGCTTTCGAGAAAGCGAAAAAACGCAAGGGGAATGGGGCGGAGGACATTGGGAAGAGCTCGTTATCACGCGCGCTTTAAAAGAAAAAAAAAAGACCCCTAGCCCCAAAAGCTGTGTTTGTATTGGTTGTTTTCTTTTTTGAAAAAGAAGTTCACATCTTGCGATTTGTTGGCCTTTCTATAACGCGTGTCACCGCTTGCGAGAGGCTCGCGAAAGTAGGAAAGGAAATCCCTACATAGGGCTATTCGAGCAATCCATTAATCCTTTCTACCAGTTGAATGATGCAGCGGGGGACGGCCTTAAGTGTGACCATTTCAACGAAATGTACTGAGAAGTAATAGGTGTTGATGTTGTACAGGTGCACAAAGTAGTTATTGACTCATAACAAACAAAACCTACCATCTGTTGTAGATCAATTGTCAAAGATTGTTGACAATGGATGGCGTAGCTTCAATCGTCGTTTACAGTACCAGAAATACGATGGTTTAAGCTGTCGTGTTTCAGAACAGATAACCCAGCTGCGAACGATGAGTCAAAGAGACAAGCTAGACGACCCAAACCTGTGGAATGATTACATCCAACTTATGGGTGAGTTGTCAAACACGTTTGAAATGCCACTGACGTTTAAATACAGCAAAGGATCCCTCACTGGAGAACCCGAGGTGGAGGATTATTTGACGGCGTTAACTACTTACTGTAAGGCTTACAGTTGCTTCATGGGACTCCTAATGGCTGCCAAAGAAAGATTTGAAGACCTGGGTCAAGTGCGCAAAAGTGAAGAAGTGGATCGAAGACTCCGTTGTCAGAGAGATGACGCGATAGGAAAACTCTCCTTCCTTTCAGAACCGAAGTATTTAAAATTTCTCGGAAGTCTTCCTTGTGAAGGTGGGAAACAAATGAGGATCCTGGCTTTGAGTCGACGGTTGTCAGACAAAAGCATCGTAGAAGCAGTGAGAAACGGCCTAGGCTTGACCCAAATGCCTGATATGCCGACAGTTGAATCTGCGGCCGAGCGTGTCTCTCGCCAGTCAGTGAAGATAGAATTAGATGACAGGCACCAAATTCCTCCTGGAAACTTTTTGAAAGGGACGAAGGTACGAGTGATCGGGCCACCTTTTTGGATTCAGTTTGTCAACAATACTGGCTTCCACATGAAACTGGTTTTAAAGAATGTCAACGAGTCCAATGCTCACTTCAGATGTGTTGATGTTTTACCTCGTTCGTCTTACCCCGAAGGATTACGAATTCCTTTGTTCAAGATCTCAATCTCAATTTGTGGTTACTTTGTTCTTTGTCTAAACGGAGACGCCAGTAGCGATATGGAACCGCCAACAAGAGATGCAAGGGTAGTTGAGTTTGCGTTGTCCTTTTGGCATAGGTGGTATGTAAAAATCAACATCCAAGACAAAACGCATGATGAGTTTACCTACGGTGAAGACACATACAATCTCATGAAGTATGGCGAAGTCCAACCATTTTACTTTTCCAAAGAAGATACCTACTTCATGGTGAAATCAGAAATTGTTCAGTGTTGGTATTCTAGTATTATAACCTAGCGGTTTATTGCTCAGCAGTTTGATCCATTAAACATGGAGGAGTAAGGAAGGGTCCAGTGCATGGGAAACTGATGCAAATCACTGGTATGCTTTTGTACAATAGTTTAAAAATGAAGATAAACCTGAAGTGGATTCTTAAACTTGTCTCGTTTCATCGCTTTTGTTACTATAAGGATCAAAGGACGTTTTTTTTAAAAGTCATTTAGAAACTGAGGGGAACTTCTTAGAATAATAAACTGAAGTGGTTCCAAGAGCTTGTTCGCCTGCCAAAAGACAACTCGGCTGTAACGCATGAAGAGGAACTCCTTAGTTGGGGCTGGTATGCCAAGACGTTTGCATGTTTCAAGATGCTTTAGTCACAATGTACAAAGCTAAGCATAACATAATTCCCAAGTCCATTAGTGATGTTTAATTTTGTGCATATAAGATAAGAAATTTAAGGTGCCTAAAGTAGGGTTTCCCGCTTAGAGTTTTAGACAAATCGGAAGCATAGTATGATAGCTGATGATGTATATTGGACCCTATTTGTGGGGTAAAATGAGCAATGGCCTTCGTTGTAAACGAGTCTTTCAAGTGAGCTATTCACAACGTGATGTAAAAAAAAGTACTGAATGCTTTTTTTCCTGAAGGTTTTTGGTTATAAATTGTGTTTTTTCTTAGTTCTGAATTACAGCTATGTAATGCATGCGCAACTAGGTAGATTCTAACTTTCAAAGACAGTGAAGAACTAGAGACATATGCCTACTATCTGCAGTGTAAGCGAAGCAAGGATGCCCAAGGCACTGCCCTCTGTATTTAAATTAAACGAGTGTTACATGATAAGCTCAATGATGCACGCACTTTTATTGGTTCTCAACTATGATCTATTTGAGGACAGATGCATAGCTGACTTCAGCAAAAAGTCTTATTTCTTTATGATACATATATAAAACAAATAGATTCTATGTTGCTGTGTGTCAGTTCAGTAGTAGATCACAGAACATGTCAAAATGTGGTGAGAACATCAGTGACACACTCGGCTATCGCCGCGCGTGCGACTTTTTTGTTCTTACCACATTTTGACGTAATCTGTGACATATTAGGGAGCTTAAGCAACGACAACGGCGACGGGAACAAATTTGGATCAGGACTGGTAAAACGACGCTGAACAGGTTTTTTGGTGCTATTTAGACAAAAACTATTACGTTTCCTTGGCATTATCAGGAAAATTACATAACAATAACCGCCTAAGGTGAGTCTATGAGTCATGCAATTTGCCTTATTCGCGCGGCGGCCATATAGATTTCGTATCCCAAGCCTCGAGTTGAAATGTTTGGGAACGAGTTTCGGTGCATGCGCAAAAACAAAAGTTTTAAATCCCTCGGGACTCAACATGCCCACCGTGTGATTGTATTTTCCGGGACAGAAAATACAAAAGCTCGTTTCCGGTCACGTGCACAATGCAAAAATAGATACTTTTTTCTTATTGGGCAAAAAGTTCTTCGTGATCCAGTGGTTGTTGTCGTGATCTCTTGTGAATCGAAAGGGTTCCCAAAAAAAGGAGAAAAGTGAAAATCAAGAAATTTAAACTTGATGAATTGTTACGTTCGTTCCCTGTGTTTGTTTCCCGAATGTTATCTTGAAGCTTTGCTGTGGAAATTTTCTGATTTTTTTTTAAAAGTGATATTGTAGTTGTGCAAACAAGTTTATGCAAATAAAACTGCATAAAGTAATTTAGAACTGAGAACCATTTATTCAATTCATAATATATGTACATGAAATTGACAAATCAATTGCAACCTTAAATAACTGTATGAAAATAATGTTAATTAAAATCAATGAGTCGCTTGTCTTTTTCCGAACTCTCGAATGTGTATGTTTTGCATGATAACAGCCACTTAAGCCTGGTTTTCACTGGAGACGCAAGCACAGGCACAAGCATAAATTGCTTATCTTAGTGAATATGAAACGTCGACATACGCATAAAAATCAAACACGGCCTCAAATGCTCAGACGCAGGGAATCTGGAACGAGTGCTTTTTAAATAGACCATTTTCGAATTCTCATGGCTGGACTGGATCTAGCATGAAATGGAGGCTAATGCGGGCAAATCTTTTCAAATGCTTATTAATTTGCCCGCATTAGCCTCCATTTCATGCTAGATCCAGTCCAGCCGTGAGAATTCGAAATTGGTCTATTGCTGGTTTTCACTCACGTGATCAACAGCCATGTTTTTCAACGAAAACAAAAGGAAGCGTTTGCATAATAATAGAGTTAAATTCCCGGAGGATTTGGTCGGGGCACCAACAGGGCCGCCTTTTCTTTGTTTAGGGCACCAACATGGCGGTCGTGACGCCATGTGAAAACCGAGAATTGGCCAGACATAGCAAATTTCCTTGTATTTATGCTGTGTTTCGTTTTCACACAACGCAAGCGAACGCTAGCATAACCGCAAACACAAGGAAATGGAAAATTTTGATCCTCGTTCTTGTGCTTGAGCTTCTGCTTGTGTCAACCCCATTTTTAAGGTAAAAGAAACGCTCTTATGCTTGCGTGCGCCGTTAGTGAAAACCAGGCTTAACGGGCCAGCAAATTCAGTCTTCAATTTCACTCAGAAAACTGTCTGCTTTGAATAGCTTCACTTGTCTCGCGAGTATGAGTGGCCAAACCAGTTCACCTCAACTCCGGATCGAGTTCTTTATTCAGTACGTGAAACTCTGAAGTGTGACAATGCCATTTAACATGTTTAGCATGACGTGTTAAGCTAGTGGTTCTTTTAAAGAGCGCAGGTGACGGTTGAGTGCTTTCGAGAAAGCGAAAAAACGCAAGGGGAATGGGGCGGAGGACATTGGGAAGAGCTCGTTATCACGCGCGCTTTAAAAGAAAAAAAAAAGACCCCTAGCCCCAAAAGCTGTGTTTGTATTGGTTGTTTTCTTTTTTGAAAAAGAAGTTCATATCTTGCGATTTGTTGGCCTTTCTATAACGCGTGTCACCGCTTGCGAGAGGCTCGCGAAAGTAGGAAAGGAAATCCCTACATAGGGCTATTCGAGCAATCCATTAATCCTTTCTACCAGTTGAATGATGCAGCGGGGGACGGCCTTAAGTGTGACCATTTCAACGAAATGTACTGAGAAGTAATAGGTGTTGATGTTGTACAGGTGCACAAAGTAGTTACCATCTGTTGTAGATCAATTGTCAAAGATTGTTGACAATGGATGGCGTAGCTTCAATCGTCGTTTACAGTACCAGAAATACGATGGTTTAAGCTGTCGTGTTTCAGAACAGATAACCCAGCTGCGAACGATGAGTCAAAGAGACAAGCTAGACGACCCAAACCTGTGGAATGATTATGTCCAATTTATGGGTGAATTGTCAAACACGTTTGAAATGCCACTGACGTTTAAATACAGCAAAGGATCCCTCACTGGAGAACCCGAGGTGGAGGATTATTTGTCGGCGTTAACTACTTACTGTAAGGCTTACATTTGCTTCATGGGACTCCTTATGGCTGCCAAAGCAAGATTTGAAGACCTGGGTCAAGTGCGCAAAAGTGAAGAAGTGGATCGAAGACTCCGTTGTCAGAGAGATGACGCGATAGGAAAACTCTCCTTCCTTTCAGACCGGAAGTATTTAAAATTTCTCGGAACTCTTCATTGTGAGGGTGGAAAACAAATGAAGATCTTGGCTGTGACCCGACATTTGTCAGCCAAAAACGTCGTAGAAGCGGTGAGAAAAGGCCTAGGCTTGACCCAAATGCCTGATATGCCGACAATTGAATCTGCGGCCGAGCGTGTCTCTCGCCAGTCAGTGAAGATAGAACTAGATGAGAGGCACCAAATTTCTCCTGGAAACGTTTTGAAAAGGACAACGACACGAGTGATCGGGCCACGTGATTGGATTCAATTTGTGAATGAAACTGACTTTCCCATCAAAGTGGTTTTGAAAAATGTCAAGGAATGCAATGATCACTTCAGATTTGTTAACGTACCACCTCGTTCGTCTCACCCCGAAGGATTCCGAATTCCTTTGTTGAAGCTCTTTGTTCTTGATCTAAACGGAGACGCGAGTGGCAATATGGAACCGCCAACAGGAGATGCGAAGGTGGTTGAGTTTGCATCGTCCATTAATATTTTGCCGCAGCCATGGAAGGGAAAAATCAACATCCAAGACAAAACGCACGATGAGTTTACTTATGGTGACGACACCTACAATCTCATGAAGTATGGCGAAGTCCCACCATTGTACTTTTTGAAAGAAGATACCTACTTCATGGTGAAAGCAGAAATTGTTAAGTGTTGGTATCCAAGTTATATTGGAACCTGGCGGTTTCTAGTTCAGCGGTTTGATCCATTAAACATGAAAGAGTAAGGAAGGGTCCAGTGCATGGGAAACTGATGCAAATCACTGCCATGCTTTTGTACAATAGTTTAAAAATGAAAATAAACCTGAAGCGGATTCTTAAACTTGTGTCGCTTCATAGCTTTTGTTACTATAAGGATCAAAGGACGTTTTTTTACGCCATTTAGAAACTGAATGAAATGTCTTAGAATAATAAGCTGGAGTAGTATGACGGAGGAACTCCTTAGGTAGCGCTGGTATGCCAAGTTTGCATCTTTCAAGATGTTTTAGTCTTAATGTACAAAGCTAAGCATAGACCTTATTCATAAATGGCGGTCACATTTATAATTCTTTTGTCCACGTGTCCTACCAAGCCTTATTTTAGAGCAAGAATTCTTTTCAATTCACTGTATGGTATCGAGGCTTGGTAGGCTAATTTGCACTTCAACAAAAGAATTATAAATTGACCGCTATTTATGAATAAGGTCTATAACGTAATTCTTTTAATAGCCCATTAATTAGTGATATTTTGTGCAAGTACGATAAGAAATTCAAGGTGCCTAAACGGTCAATTTTCCCGCTCCGAGTTTGAGACAAATCGGAAGTATAGAATGATGTATTTTGGACCCTATTTGTGGGGTAAAATGAGCAGCGGCTGTTGTAAACGAGTGTTTCAAGTGAGCGATTCACAACGTGATGTGAAAAAAGTACTGAATGGTAGCTGTATATGTCAAGCTTTTTTCCTGAAGGTTTTGGTTAGCATGATAGAATGTGTTATTTCTTAGATTACCGAGGTATTAATATTCAAAGAAATAGAGACATGCCTACTATCTGCAGTATAAGTGAAACAAGGATACCCAAGGCACTGCTCTCTGTATTTATATTAAACGAGTATTATATAATAAAGTCAATAATCCACGCCCTTTGATTGGTTCTCACCTGTGATCTATTTGAGGACAAATGCATAGCTGACGTCATCAAAAAGTATACATATATAAAACAAATAGATTGTATGTTGCCGTGCGTCTGTAAATATAGGAACCTTAAAGGGACACTGTCAACCGTGAGTCTTTCTTCGGCGTCATTTTCTGTAATACAGAAAATAGTAATATATGTGATAGGTTAAGCTTCATCGCGTTCCATCGGCCGTAAAATCTTGATCTGGTGGTAGAAATATTTGTAAATAGTTTATATAATATTTGATTCGTGTATAGGTATCGCTATTTTGTTGTTACTGCCGTTTTAAGTGCTGGATGAAGTGGTCTAAAAGATGTCGCCGTCCGAGGGCAGAAGGTCGACATATTGTTTGGCTCGTATCTTAGACATTTAATTTTTGGCATGGACGGAAATGAGTGTCAGGATTTGGAAAAGCCCTGTTCCGTAGATTCATGGTCAAGAGGACAGGAATGAAGTACAACACCAATGTTTCGGAAAGAAAACTGGTCCGCTTGTGGGATTCATCTCTTATATTAGCCCAATACAATGCACATGTATTGGGTGGTCCTCCCTTTAATACGGAAAATTTCCATGGAGGACGAGTGAGAGCAGCTGGTGTGCGAGCGACGTTGGTGTCTTTTGAAGGAAGGCGGCAAATAAACAAGGCGAGAGCGGCGATACTGAAAATGTGTTTTTGGAGGGCTGTGAGGCAATTTAGCAAAAAAAACAAAAAAAGTACTACTAGCGCAGTTTAAATGTGTTCCCGGACTGGCATTGGCTTTAATTTGTATCGCAAACCTAATTAAACTAGACGCTCCATGAGCGTAAACTGGGTTGCCTGTGGTACGTGTTACACAAAAACAGAAGGCACTGAGGTGGGTAGTATTGAACTGCAATGTTCCAGTAATTTTTTTAAAGTGGGGGGAGGGGGGGGTGGAGGGGGTTGATGTAGACCGTTTGTGGGGTCACCCACACGTCATGCCAGCAATGTCCCTTTGGCTCACACGTTCACACGTTGAATTATTTTGTAATGTCGTGTTCCGTTTGAGGCCTAGTCAGTGAAACTCTCTCGTTTTTTCTTTAAAGGGGCTATGCCACTCAAAATGATATCATCCATGATTTGGGGTGCAGGGATGGCGCAGTGATGAGAGCACTCGATTTGATTTGCGTTAATTGTTAATTTCAGTTTACAGTATCCCCAATTAGCGCTAGAACGACTAGACACTTGATATGTTGCTTTCCTTTTTCTTTTTTCCCAAAATGCCCAATAAATAGGATGAAACATTGCAAGAACAACTTAAATCTGTTGAACGACATAAAAAAATACTGCAAAAGGAAAGAGAAGCATGGATGGACATAAATGTACAAGATTGAAACGGATTACATTTGGGTAATCTTGAAAAAAGTCGGCCCGACGTTTTTCAAATTATGACAAATCGCCTGGATGAAGGTCGTTTCTTTCTCAGAACCATTCCGTTTGTGACTTAACGATAATTTTATCGGTAAAGGAATTCCACATTACCATTTTCGAGTTTTAAACTCGTGATTAACTAAAGATTTTTCCGAAACACCCAAAAATAACGTGACATAGCCCCTTTAATTAAAATAGTCCGCAAAAAAACCTAACTGCAAATTGCTCTCACGGACGTTTTCCTGCATGTCATGCATGTCTAGAGTTGCACTGAGCAAACGTTTATGCCACACACTAAGGAAGGACTGAACATGTTGGTTCCGCTTCATAATTTCTCTTCTTTTCAGTCTCATCTGATTACAGGTCAATTTTTTTTGGTTTACGTTTGCACCAAATGGTTTTGCAAACCCGGGAGTTAAGGTGTAGCCCTTTTTTTTCGCGAGATTTAATTTTTGCGGATTTTGCGGATAGTACTTGATCCGCTAAAATAAGTTCCAGCAGAAAAAAACACCAGCAAAATTAAAAACCGTAAAAATTTGCTGCCGTTAATATAACTAAAAATGGCTTTTAATTCACATAGTGGGGTCAAAAAGATCCTTTATTTTAATATTTGCATTGAGAAAAAGCAATTGGAGCTTGCTACAAACAAAAACCAACGATAAAAGATTAAGTCAATACTTTTCCAGTCTCTGGGGCATAAGAAACGAACTCAAAGCAGTCAATCAAAAGATCACGTTAACTATTTTTTGAAGTCTCCAGGATGCCACATTTTCCCCACCCGTTCTCGATGATTGAGGGTTTTTTTTTTACCAAAGAGTGATAGAAGTTGAATATAGTTTTGCTGCTTGCTTTAAAATCACGTGCTAGGCAACCACTAAGGTGCACGTGATCACCTTGTGTCAAGGTTCTTGTTTATAATGAATGAAGAATGTTCGTCACTCTTAGAGTTGAACAACGTACTTTTTAGCCAAGAAACTTACGTCTTTCGTTTTTTTAATTTTGTTGTAATATTTAACTGAATATTTATATTTCATCTGTCGGGTTCGGAAGCCTTCTTTGTCGCGTTATTGATCCGTGACCGGACTGTTACTTGGAAGAATGTTGATCAATCCCTTCACTAAAGAACCATTTCTTTCAATAATGAAGAAAAAAATGGACAACAAGCTTTCTTTCAAATAATTCTTGACTGACAAGAATTAGTCGAATTTCAAATTGTTTTTTATCTTAAGACTGTGCAGAGTTGAGTACAAATAAACAAAATTATAAATAGCCAGAAAATTGTAAACACAGACTACTCAAGGTGTTTTGCGTCTCATGGGGCGTTTTCCATTTACCAAGAAATTCCGGAAATTCCGGTTGGGATGTAAATGGAACACACGTTTTTGGTTCGTTCCACTGGAAAATTTCCGGAATAAACGGAACTTCTGAAAAGGTAGTCCTGTTTTCCCGTTGGAAACTTTCCGATGAAAATGTGAGTTCCATTTACAACTTTTGAAAGGTCTTACCACTTCCAGGCTATTCACGGCCACACTTTTTAAATTTTGGCGCGTAAAATCGCAATCACTGGGCGGCGAACGGACCTGAGTTAAATGGAACACGTTTTTCACCCAATGGAAATTTCCACCGAAATTTCCGGGAATTTTTTGTAAATGGAAAACGCCCATGGTCTCTGGTATCCAACTCAAATAAGTTACCAGAGAATTTGCCGTTTCGTTTCAGTGTTACACTTAACACTACAGTTTTCAAAATATTACCGAGAACTCGACGAAGAGTTAAATCAGCGACTAAATTTCTTGTGCGTGCGTGTGTTGTGGCGATGTTTATTTCAAGGTCGTATGCAAATCTTTAAATTACGAAAAATATTCTACTTAATAAGGTCGTTAAAAAGCTTTATTTTTTGTAGTTCATTTGGACGAAAAAATGTCACAAAAACCTTTTCCACCGTAAAATTTATTGAAACAAACAAAATATCTGCTATTAGGGGCAAAAAAAAACCCTTCCAATTTCAATTACGTGCGTGTAAACAAGAAACATAACAGCAGTTAAATAAATTTCAGTATGACAGTTCACATCAAACCCTTTTCGGAAGAACCTTGACCGTAAAGCCCTGGCCAAACTATCAAACAAAGTTGGATCCAACATGCAACATTGTTGGATGTAAATGTTGAGGTAGTGGGAAAACACTATCCAACATTGCTTGACGA
>OX421457.1:6988072-6993072 GCA_949126865.1 Montipora capitata | reverse complement strand
TTTGAGGTTACTACAGCGTTTGAGCTGTAACCCCACAGCCTCCCGCCCCCCCCCCCCCCCCCTCCCTCAAAAGTTTCTTTTTTATTGATAGGCTCTCTTACATTTATATTAAGTTTTGAAGCTTTTCTTATCTTAAGCCCCCCCCCCCCCCCCCCACCCCCCATCCAACACACACACCCAAGAACGGTCTTGAAACTGAAAGTAGCCTTCCTGGGAGCTTTATAGGTTCAGTCTTTTACTGTTGCTGTATATATGAAAAATAAAAACTAAAATAAAAGAATAAATAATAAAAAAGCACTTGTTAACTTATACCACGATGTTCACAGTTTGTTCCAAAGAATCCCAGTTTACAGTGACAGCGATAGGAATTCAACTCATCTTCAGGAACACAGTCAGCACCGTTCTTGCAAGGATCGCTTTCACAAGGCGACTGAAAATATTAAACAAAGAGAACATTAGTCATAATATACAACTTTTCAGGACCTGTATTGTTAAGAAAGCAGACAAACTGTAGGCTTGATACAAAAATCGTACCCATTGGCTGTTACGATGCAAGGTACATTAGCATAAAACGTTTTAGTCAAACTGAAGAGAGCGTAAATTTAAATAATTACGTTTTTCACTTACCCATAGGCTGTAATGATGGAAGGTAGCATTAGAGTGAAACTTTTTAGTTTCTCTGTACTTGTCAGTGGCCAACAATTCACACAGATAAAGACCTTTCGAGTCAGGATACGCCGCCATGTTGAACGAAAAACACTTTGGTTCAGGAACACAACGGAAAGTGCAATCAAACTGATCTTCCGCCCAGGACGATGTTATTTTCTCTGCCCATAGGTAATGGAAGGGATTACGCTTAAAATCTCCAACGGAAAAGTCGCCTGCTGGATTTCGATATAGAGCACTGTTTTCCATAGTGTACATCATCATTAATTGGGAAGACAGAAACAACAGTAATGGCCAGAGTTTCATGGTGCGGGGCTGCTGACAACAATGTGTCTTTTACAAAGTGATACAGCCCTCCTTTAAAATGTAAATGAAAATGGAAGCTGCGATGAGTGAATGAATAATTGATTGCACGGTCTGATTAGATGGTTGGTTCACTGCCTATGGCGCGTTTTTAGTGTCAAAATTCAAACATGCATTCGGCACGTGCAAAACGTCTATTGACTATTGTCGTCAATTAAATAAAATAAATAAAAGTTATTTATTTTATTTTATTTATTTAACTCAAAATTTCCATTTAGTTGATGCAGACCTTCAATTCAATAAGTTAAACATTCAATTGAGCAATTCAATTCAATTAGGCCTAAGGTTAGCTTTAATGAAAGGCAGGTATATTTTGCAGGTTGCAGGTTGAAATTTACAGTGACTGTTACATGAATAGCTAACTTTAGGCCTAATTAGGCCTAAAAACGTTTCTTTAGGCCTCCTTAGGCCTAAAAACGGTTCTTTAGGCCTAATTAGGCCTAATTAGGCCTAAGGTTAGCTATTCATGTAACAGTCACGGTAAATTTCAACCTGCCAACCTGCAACCTGCAAAATATACCTGCCGTTTAATGAATGTTTAGGAGTCTTCTGTTTTGTTAAAACAATGACCTGTGACTTGTGAAGCGAAGTAAATATTTGAATTGCCGAATTGAATATTTGAATTGTCGAATAGAATGTTTGAATTACCGAATTGAATATTTGAATTGCCGAACTGAAAGTTTGAATTGCCGACTTGAATATTTGAATTGTTGAATCGATTGCCGAATTGAATATTTGAAAGTTTGAGTTAGGACAATGTGCGAGCCAGCGAACCATGCGAGGGTTCTGTCCTGGTGTACCGGGTCACAAGGGAATAACCATTGTTGTTTCTTTGTTTTGGAGTCATTGGTTAGCTGTTGTGTATTGTTTGGTCTTTTGTATCGGCTCTTGTGAACCGGTACACGAGGACAGAACCCATGCGAGCCATGGCTGCGAGCCATGACTGCGAGTCAAGCAAGCCATGGCTGCGAGTCAACATGGCGAGCCATGCGAGTCAACATGCGAGTCACACAGTTATTGAAAGCTAACTGTTTTATGATGGGTGCTTAGGCTTAATAACTGTTTATCAACCTCGTTCCCAGGGTCTACTCCGCTTTCAAGATGGCGGGGCGGAGAAGACCCTGGCACAAACCAGGAAATGGCTTGTATGGCAAAGTCCTGAACAAGAAAGCACTAATCAAAACACTTGGATTACCCAAAGACCATAGGTCATAGGAGAGAACCAAACAAAAACAGACGGAAAATGTTTGTTACATTAACATCAGCTCCTTGCATACGGAATCCGCGCCCGCAGTGCTCGCGGCAGTCAAAACTGTGCTATCCTGTCAATCATTTGCCCTTTCACCGGAAACAGTCCATTTCGGTTGAGCGTAAATGACATTTGTCGATCTACCCCGTCGAAGTTAACACAAATAAATAGATTATCAATACGTTTTTGCCGTCTTCTTACACTTGATTCGAAAATACCAGCCTGAATTCGTCTTAGAATAGTTAGAAAAAGCAAAAATAACAGCCAAAGCACAACAGCTTACGTTCGGATTCTGCTCGCCGCCAACCCAAGTTTGTTGACAAAAAAATTGCCACAAAATGTTTTAAATGGTTTTCCGGCCCTTTATTAATAGCGCTCACGTGAATTTTAAATGGAGTATCGGGAAAGAAAAATTGCCAAGCTGATATTTGACATTTTCAAGTAGCGAAAATTTGTATAAGCACTACAAAACTTTTACTGACCACCATTGCCCGAAGGAACACCCTTTATAAGCTGCAAGGAAGCCGCTGATGAATTTAGCACAAAAACCTCGGCCCCTAACACCGGAAAGCCAGCTTCTAGAGCTTGCCCTCCCTCAGGTCGCCAGAAAGGTGCAAACAAGGTGATTCATGTCCGAAAAGGGCAAGATCTAGAAGGGGCAGTCAAAATTGTGTTTCTTGTATTGTGCGAAAATTTATTCAAAACTTTTCCCTCACTCCCAAATAAGAACTTGCTGTGTCTTGCAATTCTACAATGAATTACTATTAGGCCAATACGAGAATCAACATCAAAGAGGCACTCCCAGGGGTTTTGGGGAAGAAGAGAACATGGCTAATTTGAACTGGAGAACAGAGTAACAATATCAAAATATTTTAGGGAACAAGGGAAGAAAACCAATTTAAAGTTTAGGGATCAAAAAGCTGGGAACAAGTTTGAAAGTAATTTGGGGAGCAAGGAAACACAAGCAAATATTTAAAGGGAACAAGGACCCTCCCCCCAGGAGGACCTCATCAAATGTTCTGCCTCTTTCATCCAACAGCTCAAACAAGCGATTCCAACAATTTTTGAATGACCAACACGAAAAGAAGAATCGCTTAGAGAAATAAATTATTTATGATAATTATCACTTTAGCATGTGAAACAATGCTCAGATGCATATGAGCACCCTCATGCCTATGTTTGTAAAAAAGCATATGAGGTATTCCTTGCAGCTGGTTTAGGCATTGTTTCATCTTTCAACATTGGACAAAACCAAATCAACTCCATTCTCAGAGGGCACTGGGGAAAGAAGCTAGAAGAAAAAACTGGCCTTAATCCAATTCTCCCAAGGTAATCTTTACAGAACAAGATAATTGAAGGAACACTTTTAAATGCCAACCTTAAGCCTTTTAAACCAAGCGCAAACAATATTAATAGTCTTTAAATTCACAAAAGGTCAAACAGCATCTTTTAGTCTCATATTCAATTAGATTCGGCTGCAATATTCCTTAAAACTATGCAGAACTATTTACCATAAAATGTGGAACATTTCCTGCCTATCTAAATATGCCACAAAAGGGCTCCAAAAAGCAACCAGTTAAGTTTTTAGATAAAGATGGTGTCTCTATGGAGGTCTGACACCATACCTAAAAATTAAATAATTTAATGTGATCAAGACATTGAATGACCAAGCAATAAACAAACTGCAGCAAATGAATGTTAGGTTCACAATGTGGGAATGAAAAAACGTATTCCTCAACTGATGTTTCAATATGTATTTAAATTAATTTTCTATCAACAATTCAATGGACTGACTTTTCACTGGTATTGATTTACATTTCCATGATAAGTTTGAAAGTGAATCTGGCAACCACAGTGCCCTATGAAATGGGAAATAACTTTAACAAACCCTTTAAACTAATATTTTACAAGGGACACCATTGTTGATGCCCTGCGAAGAACAAAGAATAAATTGAAAGAAGAGTTGGACTGGAGTTTATCCACAATGGACAGTTAGTGGCTGCATTCACCAATGTAGAGGACAAACACATCAAGTTTCTTCTCAAGCAACCAGGTGATCAAGGAGCTATTAAATTTCCAAAGAACTATGGTAGTGTACCAGTACCTGGGTGAATTTGGGTACCTGGCCTGAAACTGAAACTTGTGGAGCCAAAATACTTGTTGAGCTTAGTACTTAAATTGGGTAGATAATTATGTCTAAAATTATTGTCTATTCAACCAACAGTTTCTCCCAATTTTGTGTACCATTCACTTGTTGGTTCCTTAATAAGCAAATTGCTAATTCAATTAAGGATTCAAGTCCTTTCAAATCATCAAAGTTACTTTGCGCCACCAGGAACAAACGAAAAAATACAAGCACTGAAGAACAAACTGCTCAAGAATGCACAACTCCCTTTGAAACAGCAAAACAGGATCCTCGAGTCACCAAAAAGTGCGGCATGCTACGTGGATGTTTGTAAAACGATCGCAAGTTATAACATAGGCAGCCCAAGCTCGCGTCACTACAGACAGCCGTTGAGAATTTAAACGCGTTGTAAGACTTTGTATGGGAAATAAAATACAGTCGATTATGAAGCCTAAAAATTGCTCAATTTAACGTTCATTCAATAAAATGAATCAAAATGACTCACCTCTGGTGTATTCTTGTACCTTTTGGAGTTCATTTCACAGTTTCGCGAAGTCCGTGTTTTCAATGTTCTAAGACGAAGTCAAGGCTGCACAC
>OX421457.1:6958072-6965572 GCA_949126865.1 Montipora capitata | reverse complement strand
GATAATCATGGCCAAGCACTCTAACGCAGTATCCAGGGGACCACACGATATTGGCCACTGCACTAAGGCACAGCTTAGAATTAACACTGGGACTGCACCCCCTTAAAGACTTACACTGCGCCGCTTTTCACCTCAGCAGGAGAAGTACATAAGAGAGGAGACACAAAGGTTACTTGAGAGAAACGTAATAGAACCGTCAACCGGTCCTTGGAGCGCTCAGGTCATCTTAGGTTCTAAGAAGGATGGCTCTTACCGTTACTGTGTTGATTTCCGTAAGTTAAATAGCGTCACTGTTAAGGAACACTACCCTATTCCAAGGGTGGAGGACATGATTGATACTCTTGCTGGAGCAAAGTTTTTCACAACCCTGGACTTTGTCTCTGCCTACCATGCGTTCGAAATTCACAATGATGACAGGGAGAAAACAGCTTTCTCTACAAAGCAGGGGCACTGGCAATGGAAACGTGTTCCCTTTGGGCTTTGTAACGCAGCTCCTTTCTTTGTGCGACAGATTGCCAGTCTCTTAGCGGGAATGGCATGGGAAGAACTATTGGCATTCTTTGATGACGTCCTCATCTTTGGTACCACGTTTGCCAAGCACTGTGAGTCCTTGGACCGTGCTCTCTCCCTTATAGAGGAGGCTGGGTTGAAGGTGAAGCCAGAGAAATGCTGTCTGCTACCACAACGCGTACCTTTTGTTGGTCATATCCTGTCAGCGGAGGGAGTTTCCACAGATCCTGAAAAGGTTTCCGCAGTAAAATCCTGGCCACCACCAACCAATGTGTCTGAGTTACGTGTTTTTCTGGGAAAGATCGGCTACTACAGGAAGTTTATTCCGGATTTCGCAACTGTCGCAAGCCCTCTTTTCCTTCTCGAGGAAAAGGGAAGAAACTTTGTGTGGTCCAACGACTGTCAAAGATCTTTCGACGCCCTTAAGCAAGCCCTTTGTGAAGCACCGGTTCTCGCATACCCAAGGTTTAATCTCCCATTTATACTAGATACTGACGCTAGCACGACCGGTGTCGCTGCTGTGTTGTCTCAGGTGCAAGATTTATACCTCCGCTGTGGTGCAAGTTGGAAAATCGTAGGGAGGTGGTTTGGAAATGGCTATGATAAAGCGTTGTGATTTTTCTGACAGGTTAATTTGTACCCTTGTGCTTTCGTTCTAATATAAAACATATCAAGTATTATCAAGGTCAGTTTATAAAAGTATGTTTTTTCTCCTCACGATCGTTGTGGCGTCAAATGACCTCCTAAGACTCGCCAATTGATGAAAAACTTAACAGCGAATGATCTGGGAATGTAAGATTAAACTGGATAAAGCAGAGAATGCTGTTATAAGTGATGAAATTTGGCTTGACACCAGCAGCCTGTTAAAACACGGTTGCCATGGCAACACCATTTATGGAACATCAGACAACGTCAAGAAAAAGTGGCACACCTTTATTTCTGTGAGGGACAAATAAACAGCTACTAAAGTTTTCAGTATAACAGAATAAAGCACCTTTTCAAATACTCGAAAAAATCTAGGAGAGTGGCATCTACGCACCCATACAAGAGGAGATAACCCTAGCAATCTCATTAACATGTTTGGACCATGACAAATTTTGATTTATGTAGACTCCTAAGGATTTGTAAAGGTAATCACATGATTTCGAGTGCAATTTGGAATAAATAAGCACGAGTAAATTTTTTCAAAGACGACCAAAATTGCTCGAGCCCGTATGGCGAGTGCAATTTGTAGTCTTTGAAAAAAATTCACAAGTGCTTATTTATTCCAAATTGCACGAGACAAATCATGTGATTACTTATTAATAATATACATGAAAAAATTTGAGATGGTTAAGCAGAAGAAACGCACGCGTATCACGCAATCAAGGAAAAATTGCGCCATAATTGCGCCATCCAGGGCGCTCGCTTGATTTGAAAACAAATGATTTGATTGGCTATCTGTGAACTTCTTTGTTCATTGACCAATCAGAAGGCTTGCTTTATTACCTTTTTTTGCATTCAATTGCCTCTTTTCTGCTCTGTGTTACCGAAAAACTGCACTGCTCTCAGCCAATCAGAATCGAGTATTTTTTTCATGTATATTATTACGTGTGAAACACTATTTATTTTGTGACCTTTAATCCGTATAGTAAGTGAATGGCCAATTAACGAACGGTACTAGCAAGTCTCTGATGTGAGCCTTCTAGCTATTTTTTTCGGTTTTGTTCGCCACACCACGCGCAACAGATAGCTCAACATTTACTAGACATTTCTGTTGAAGATCACTTAGATAAAAGTCAAACAACTTTAGGGCCCTTTGATCAATGCAATAGCTATCTATTGTAGCTTTCGTAAGAGAATCTTATGTTAAACTGTTATCTATACGTGCTATGAAGTGATCTAAAGCCAGATTAACATTTGGCTACATTAAGGTCGTTATCTTTGAGAAGTTGATACACTGACAGGTCAAGCATGCGTTTATTTGGTAGATATTCCATAGCAACTCAGTTTTCCCAGGGTGTGATACCCAAGCTCCTTAGGGGGGCTGATATCTCCAAACCTCAGCTGCATGACGGGAAGATGAGATTTGTTTGTCAACAAACCGCTGTCCTCGCGCCACGTATTGTCATTCTTGTCACAGTTGCATCCATATCTGGAATCTGTACAATTGCCAGTTACTCCACATGCGCACTTGTATAAAGGAATGGAGTTCGCTCCTCCCCAGTAAGTCATCTTGTCTCCATCACGTGACACCCACCAGCCAAACATGTTACCGTTGTGTAAGAGAATTGAGTTACGACACTCGAACTTGATAAACTGCTCACAGTGGGCAGAGATGGCGGTTAGTTTTCCCAGCTGAAGGAGATTTGTTCCAGTGTAGTGAATGTCACGCTTGTAACAGCCTTTAGATTCACATCCTTGCACCAGCGTTCTGTTCTCACTGTCGTGACTGATGACTGTCACGCCAATGTTATTCTTGTCAGTCATGTCACAGTCAACAGTGAAAGTTGCCACGCCTCCTTCTCCATCAGGATCGATGACGTAAGAACCACTTGGAGCATTGGGATTGAACAACTTAATCTCGCTACAGCTTTTATTTTCTAGAACAAAACATTGAAATGTCCAAGTTAGGTTCTGTTTTCGCCGGCTGGCTCAGAAGTCCCGTTACCTGTGTCGACTTGAGCAAGACGATTTTTTGTTCATGCATTTTTAACCGTTTTGCGCCTTTTTCCACTTTACGTTTCTGCAACCTGCCCCTACTTCCTTGTATACCCCTCTACTCCGCTAAGTTCCGTTTCTTTTAAGACTTCTCTCTAACAAGCGCCATTCTCACCTCTTATAAGATTATGAAAAGGGAAAACAAATAGTTTGAGGTTACTACAGCGTTTGAGCTGTAACCCCAAAGCTTCCCGCCCCCCCTCCCCCCCTCGAAAGTTTCTTTTTTATTGATAGGCTCTCTTACATTGATACTAAGTTTTCAAGCTTTTCTTATCTTAACACCCCCACCCCCCATCTAACACACACACCCAAGAACGGTCTTGAAACTGAAAGTAGCCTTCCTGGGGGCTTTATAGGTTTAGTCTTTTACTGTTGCTGTATATATGAAAACTAAAAACTAAAATAAAAGAATAATAATAAAGAAGCATTTGTTAACTTATACCACGATGTTCACAGTTTGTTCCAAAGAATCCCAGTTTACAGTGACAGCAATAGGAATTCAACTCATGTTCAGGAACACAGTCGGCACCGTTCTTGCAAGGATCGCTTTCACAAGGCGACTGAAAATATTAAACAAAGAGAACATTAGTCATAATATACAACTTTTCAGGACCTGTATTGTTAAGAAAGCAGACAAACTGTAGGCTTGATACAAAAATCGTACCCATTGGCTGTTACGATGCAAGGTTACATTAGCATAAAACGTTTTAGTCAAACTGAAGAGAGTGTAAATTTAAATAATTACGTTTTTCACTTACCCATAGGCTGTAATGATGGAAGGTAGCATTAGAGTGAAACGTTTTAGTTTCTCTGTACTTGTCAGTGGCCAACAACTCACACAGATAAAGACCTTTCGAGTCAGGATACGCCGCCATGTTGAACGAAAAACACTTTGGTTCAAGAACACAACGGAAAGTGCAATCAAACTGATCTTCCGCCCAGGACGATGTTATTTTCTCTGCCCATAGGTAATGGAAGGGATTACGCTTAAAATCTCCAACGGAAAAGTCGCCTGCTGGATTTCGATAAAGAGCACTGTTTTCCATAGTGTACATCATCATTAATTGGGAGGACAGAAACAACAGTAATGGCCAGAGTTTCATGGTGCGGGGCTGCTGACAACAATGTGTCTTTTACAAAGTGATACAGCCCTCCTTTAAAATGTAAATGAAAATGGAAGCTGCGATGAGTGAATGAATAATTGATTGCACGGTCTGATTAGATGGTTGGTTCAGTGCCTATGGCGCGTTTTTAGTGTCAAAATTCAAACATGCATTCGGCACGTGCAAAACGACTATTGACTATTGTCGTCAATTAAATAAAATAAATAAAATAAATAAATAAAAATAATTTATTTTATTTTTATTTTATTTTATTTATTTAACTCAAAATTTCCATTTAGCTGATGCACACCTTCAATTCAATGATTCAAACATTCAATTCAGCAATTCAATTCTATAGATCTTTTTACCGATACGGCGGCCATTTTGGTTTCTATTGTTTCGAATAGCTATTATGGGATGCCCAGGGGGCAAATACATATTAATTTGCCCCCTGAGCATCCCATAATGTCTTTCGAAACAATAGAAATCAAAATGGCCGCCGTATCTGCAAAAAGGTCTATTGGGCCTAAGGTTAGCTTTAATGAAGTGCTGGTATATTTTGCAGGTTTTTTTTTTTTTTTTAACCTTTATTGACAAAACACATATTACAGTTGCAAAATTTAAAACTAAAAGAAAGTATATAACGATATTACAGATTGGATCGAAAATTACGTAAGGACGAGAAAAAATAAAAATAATACAGCAGTTGTAATAATTCACACAGAACATTAGACCTGCTAATTAACAGATTATTCCGGTAGGATGGGATACTTACTAACTAATTGAAGAAGGGGGTTTTTCGAAATCGTATCTCCAACTGACTTTAGCCTTAAATTCATCCAAAGATAAATCTTTAGGAGCTAACTTATTTATGTACAAGTAATATTAGCAAAAAGAGTAAAGTCGAGCTTTTTGACAATTGCCAATGAGCTTTGATTTTTTCTTTCATTATTAAGACCAAAGATTAATTCACTTGAGAATGGCGCAAAGGAGGTGGCATTTTCAACATTGAACCATTTGATTACTTCTGAAAAAAACCACTTGGTCCAGTGGCAGTTACAAAAAGTATGAATTATTGAATCATTTTGTCTGCAGTAAGGACAGAGCGCATTTTCTGCAATACCACACGTGAACAGTTCTCTTTTTGTGACGACAATTCTGTGTAAGAGTTTAAAGTAGAATTCTCTTAGTTTGTTATCTCTGCAAATATTTTTCACACGGGAGAAATGATGCCTTGCAAGTATTTTTTCAGGAAGGAAGTCTCTTTCCCATTTCATGTTAGCGTTTATTTCCTGTTGATCTTTACTAATCAAGAGCCAGTAGTAATTTCTATTTTTCATTTTAAGTAAATCTAATCAAAAGGTCCGCTGAGAGCTGGAAGGAGCTTTTGGACAAAATACTAGATTTATCAATGTGGTGTCTCCGTGCGTCCTTGATCAGATCCTTAGGAATCGCAGAAACAACTTGCATGTATTGTAAGAAATTACCGTTCAGTCGAAATTTCCTAAAAAATTCCGAGTAAGAGAGTACCTTACCATCATCTCCTAAGAGATCTTGAACAAGAAAGACATTTTTATTCAACCAACTTCTATAAAAGAATGAACAGCCGCCAATTAAAATATCTTTATTGTTGAATAATACAAACCGGCAAAACTGCGTATTATAAGAAATTTTAAGTTCTAAGAAATGTAGTAATATCAACTTATAGAAGTAGGGAAGACACATCTTATCAAGAAAATTCTTATCATAATTACAACGTAGCAGGAAGTTCAAGCCACCGTATTTATCGAGAAAGTGGCTGGGAATGACCTTCCATGATTCGTCGTCATGCGCAGGTATACTTTCTAAGAACCTGGATATCCATGCCAGTTTAAGTGATTTAGCCATGGTCTCAATGCTTGGAGCACGTAGGCCACCTTTGTTATAGTCTTGGATCATAATTTTATGTTTGATTTTGTCTCTTCGATTTTTCCAGATAAATTTAAAACGCTTGAATTAACAGTTTGAACCAATTGTGTTGGGAAATCGAATGTTGAAAGTGGGTGAACTAGCTGTGAGATGCCAAGGGATTTCGTTATAAGACACTTACCAAAAAGAGTGAGGTTCCTAGAGTTCCATATGCCAAGAATGGTGTCAAGTTTTTGCATCTTGCCTTTAAAATTGAATTTCTCGTTTTGTTTCTCATCGTATGAAATATAGGTTCCAAGGACTCTAAGCGGTTCTTTGGGCCACTTAAAGTTAAAGGGTTCGTCCTTGCGATTTCTTAATGACCCTAACCAAAGCGCTTTGGTTTTTGACGGGTTCAGCCTGAGGCCAGATAGATTTCCAAAGGAATTAAGAACCGTGATAGCTCGATTGACCGAATTGCAATCATTGCATAAAAGAGTTGTATCGTCGGCAAACTGACTTAGTTTCAGCTCTTTTTGAAAGACTGTTATTCCTTTTATTGTTTTGTCTTGTCTGATTTTGCACGCCAAGATTTCCGCCCCTACGATAAATAAATAAGGGGACAAAGGGCAGCCTTGTCTCACTCCCCTCGACAGTTTAAAGAAATTTGTGCAAAATCCATTGTTGAGAACAGCGCTCTCCGAATTATTATAGAAAGTCGAGACCCATTGTTGTATACTGTCTCCAAAATTAAAGAGTGCGAGACTTCTTTTAATGAAGCTCCATTCGATAGTATCAAAAGCTTTACAAAAATCAAGCTGTACAAGGATACCTGGAATATTTTGTATTTTTGTTTGTTCTACTACATCGTTGACCAATCTAATATTTTGCCCAATGTATCTACCTTTCAGAAAGCCAGTTTGGTCAGGGCTTATTAAGAGATCCAAAACTTTTTCAAATCTCGTAGCTATGACTTTTGATGCAATTTTATAGTCAACATTTAATAACGTAATCGGACGCCAATTTGCAAGCTTTAGGAGGTTTGCGTCTTCTTTTGGGAGGAGAGATATTACACCTCTTCTCTGGGATACTGACATCTCGCCTTTCACATATGCCTCATTAAAACAGTTTACTAAGTCCTGTCCTAGTAGCTCAAAGAAACAATTATAAAACTCCCAAGTAAAACCGTCTTCGCCTGGTGATTTCCCGCTACTGAAAGTCCGCAGTACTACTTTGCACTCTGCCAGTGTAATTTCGCCTTCTAATTCGTTTCTCTGTTGGTCCTGGAGTTTAGGAGTTT
>OX421457.1:6940572-6953072 GCA_949126865.1 Montipora capitata | reverse complement strand
GCACTTATGAAAGGCTTGGGAAAGTAATTTCTATCATAAAATAATAGTTATATGGCTAGCACAAGACACCAAAATATTCAGGACATTGGCATAAATGGTTGAAAAGTTACAGCGGTCGGACCGTTTTTTTACAAAACTGAATTGTAAATTTCCTGCACCTTTATAAGACGTGACATTTAAGAAAACAGTTTTTCCAATTTCGGCACTTATGAAAGGCTTGGGAAAGTGATTTCTATCATAAAATAATAGTTATATGACTAACACAAGACAACAAAAATATTCAGGGCATTGGCATGAATGGTTGAAAAATTATAGCGCTCGGACCGTTTTTTTACAAAACTGAATTGTAAATTTCCTGCACTTTTACAAGGCGTGACATGTAAGGAAACGGTGTTTCGCTTTATGCCGCACTTATGAAAGGGTTGGGAAAGTGATTTTTAGTAATAAATAATACTTATGCGGCTAGCACGAGAAAACAAAATAGTCAGGACACTGCCATAAATCGTTGAAAAGTTATGGTGATCGGACCGTTCTTTTACAAATATGTAATTGTAAAAAAGCTGCATTTTTACAAAATATATATTTGTAAAAAAACGGCTTTTTTATGGTACCGGTTTTTTACGCCACATACCGGGGTTCTACTGTATATTTAATACACACGGCCGATGCTGACGTTAAATAAAATACATACATCTCATTCGATGGTTTAACATATAATACGCGCGGATATTTTGCGAGTTGCATAGTATTTGCATAGTAGAAAAATACGAGCAATGAGCTCCTCCCTTCTTGTTTGACACTATTGAGGGTCTGCCGTGTCTCCCAAACTGGCCTGGATGGTGGGGTTTCCAGGTCACGCCTACCGTCCCTACTGTGGCTGAAAGCAGTGTCAGGTGCTGGAAGAGGCAAGGCTTGCTCAATGAAGGACAAGAATTCAACCCAACTAAGACAAACGAAATAAATATGCAGTAAGTTAATTACTATTGATATTGAAAGGATTGCAATTATCTCAATTTAGTATGGAGCACAAGAGTTTTGGATTAATGATGATGATGATGATGATAATAATAATAATAATAACAATCAGTATGGATTCAACAGTGGAGGGAAGTGGCTTGAGCACGCCCCGGAGAGTGTTCTAGAGAACAACGACATTGAAATCCTTTGGGATTTTGCCATTCAGACAGACTGGAAATTGTCGCATAACAGGCCTTACATTGTCTTGATTGACAAGGAAACAAACAAATGCCCCCTTGTCAATGTTGCTTGCCATGTTGATAGCCAGATTTGCCTGAAGGAGCATGAGAAAGTGCAGAAATATATTGACTTAGCCTTTGAAATAAAGAGACTATGGCGACTGTGTAAGGTCAGAATCAAGCCTATTGTGATTGGCACTCTTGGTACTTTCTCTACCAACCTACAGAAGTACCTGGAAAACCTGTGTGTTGGTCTAAGTATCCAGACATTACAGAAATCTGTACCCATGGGGCCGGTGGGAATTCTCCGAAGAAACCAAGAACGCTAAGGTGGTGTGTCACTACCTGCTGATAAGGGATACTCCAGTGGCAATCACTGTGATATAGCCAGCTAATAATAATAATAATAATAATAATAATAATAATAATAATACTGAGCATAAAACTCCTCGTTAACATAAACAGAGAGTGAAAAGAGTTATCCAGAGTAATTTAAACTTTCACAATATCACACAACAGCATTGCAGCTACAATTTTATGTATTACTCACCTTACTTTTCCAGAGTTGTACTTGTCGAGTCTGTCAACAATCATGTCCATCAAAGAGATTATTGAAAGGAACATGATGCTGGAGACAGATATCTCTTTAGCTATGAAAAAGAAAAGTTTGCATCAACTCACAAGCTAAAGGGGAGCCCCAGGAGGAAGAGGGAGAGGGGAGAGTAATTTGCTACTCCCCCCTGGATGGGATGCTAGTCCATCATAGTGTTGTATTCAATAGTACAATTCCCACTAAAGGCCGATTTACACTACAGAAAACACTGGGTCCGGACCGATTAAAAAGTGGTTTGGATCAATTTTTTTTACCGTTTACACAGCCATCAATTTGGTTTGACTCATCATAAAACTGGCCTTCAGGCACCGTTCCTGGCACTCTCTTTATACTGCTGATTTTCAGAGTCTGGACCAGATTTTTATTTGAGTTGGAGCGGAGACATGTTTACACAGCTCTCTTGACCCGCAAAAAGGGGTCTGGATTCGTTTTTTTTTCAATTTTGGGGCCATAAGCAAAACCAAAAAAAAGCAGGTTTGGAGCCATTTCATAAAAACAATATGGAACAGATAGTTTGCAACCTACTTTTTTGGGGGGTCTGGACCTAGTTTTTTCTGTAGTATAAATGGGACTTTATATAATATCTAATGGTGTGCTTTCCCCCATAATATTTGATGAGTAAAATTGTTTGGCATTAGACAGAGTAAAATCTATTATGTCTACAATCTCGGACAAAACTGTTGAGACAGTAACACAAATTCGCCTTCACTTTTAAACATCCCTACTTACTCTCCCCTTACCACTCCCCTCCCCCCCCCCCTCAGTCAATGTTGCTGAGTATCATCATATGTTCTACAGTATATTTCTGTCCAAGAGAAATCAACATTGAGGTTGGGGGGGGGGGGGGGGAGGGAGGAGGGAAAAGGGCAGGATTCAAGCGGTAAATTTGGATAACTTGTTGAACTATCAAAAGTGTTCTTGTCTCAACAGGTTTTGTCCGAGATTGTAGCTTCAAGGAGTCAATGGGTTAAAGAGGAAATAGCTAGATTTTGAGTGGCTGTAGGGGTAAAATGTTAAGCCATTCACTCCTGAACTTTCCACTTTTAATAAGGAAAATTGCCTTGCGTTAGATCAAGTGAGAAGTCAATAATTTGACTCACCTTATTTTCTTGATCTATACTGAAAGTTAATGGCACCTTGTTTTTATCCTCTTTTCTTTCTGGCCCTTAACACTTTGCAATGATAAATTTACTACAAAAGAGTGTTCAAAGTGATCCTCACACTTCAATGGACAATTGAAGCAGTTGCCTCTCATGGAAACCTCAAAAATTCAGGTGCCTTCAAACAGGATTCGATCAAAACCCGTTTCAACTCAGTGGTGGATCAAGGAATTTTCTTAAGGGGGGGGGTGGGGGGGGGTTGAATTGAAAGAATTGAAGTATGTACTCTGACAAAAGTCCAGATAGTTTAGGCTGCCATTGTGACGTTGCTTATGTTTTGCATTATAAGGGGAGACGAATGGGAAAATCCGAGACTCACTGAGAGGCCGAGACCAAAACATCCGAGACTTCACACCAAAATAAATGCAATATATATGAGACTTTGAGGCTCTTTGCAAAGACTGTCAAGATTTCGAGATAATTTGGATGAAAAGTTTGCAGGTGTGAAGATTTTGGAGGTACCATTTGTCACCCATACTATGATAAAAAGTTCACTTCAGGTAGACAGTATCTGTTCTAGGAAAAATAAAAAATACAATAAAAAGAAGATAAATAGATCGAAATACTATGTTACAAAAGTAGAAAATAAATAGATTTTAAGTCAAGGAAATCAGATACTTGGGTGGTACATTAATACATCCTATGCGAAGAGAGAGGCCATCCAGATTTGAAATAATAAAACTTGCATATTGTAAGATAATTTGTAAATTGACTTAATTAAAAGAAAAAGGAGGGAAAAATGGTTTGTGGTTATTACCCTCCTTCCTCCCCTCCCCTCCCCCGCCCTTTGTCTGCCCCTGAAACTTACAGCATAACACTGGAATTACATTAAAAAGAGATGTTATTATGCAGTAAACAACCTGGGGCCAGTTGTTCAAACGTTGGATAGCGCTATCCACCGGATAAATCACTATCCAGCTGATAAAAACTAGTAAGACCAATAGAGTTAACCATTGGTTAGTGATTTATCCAGTGGATAGTGCTATCCCTTGTTTAAACAACTGGGGTCTGACATGTTAGCATTTTCTACAGTCTTGTACCTTTTGAGAAGATAAAAATTTATCCCCTGCTATACTATCTTTAGGGGCAAAGTAGTTTCCCCAGGGGAATCCTTAGATATGTATTGTCGAAGACGATCACTTGGGTTAGATGACATGTCAATTTGCTGCGACATCTGAAACTCTCTAGTGGCAGTCGGACGAACTGAATTACTGAGAAATTTCAAAAGTTGCTCATAGTTTATCCAGTTCGGTCGGTGAGCTAACATAAACAAAGATAGCACCTCGTTTAACAGATCTCCCCTAACAGGGATTTGTAACCTAAAAAATTCTCTTTCGATTTGATCTGCGGAGACAAAGCCCGACAAAGTTGAATCAAATCCTGCGAAGTTCATATTATTAGGCATCTCGTAGTTTCAGCGTATCAAATCCCAACAACACAGAACCGACTTTCGAAGCAAGGCCGCTCGCCTTGTCAGAATCAATGACCGGTTTCTTTTTAATAGGTGGCAAAACAGGGGACGAATTCGGCGAAGAAAACTTTCTAATTCTCGAGCCTTCAACCCCGCTGCTACTACGTATACGAAGATCAAGTTCGGGACCGTCTTGTGACTGACTTTAAAATTTTTCTTGGCGGAGTATTATTGTGGTTTGACTATGAAGGAGCAGATATCGTAGAGGAACTTCCTGAGCTTGAAGCCGACAAAACCGAAGAGCTCCGGTGAGCTTGTTGCCCTTGAAACCTCGAGCCTTCCAGGTTACCCTTGAGTTGGTCGTTTAGTGGCTTTCCATACTTATCAACTGCAATCTCCACTCGCTTTCCTCCTATTATCTTAACTTCCAGAAGAGGTTGGTCGTCTCTTCCAAACGGAGCCAAGCCAGCCATTTTGAGGTGTTTTATTCACATTGCACTGGCATATTTTAAGAAAATAAGGATGTCAGAGTTCACCAGTTGTAGTTGTTGCAGCCATTACATGTTGTCAGGGGCAGAATAAGTACGCTTACACAAGGCGTAAATAAAGAAAACTCCAGTCTCTTTCGGTTGTAATCGTTTTATGTCAATGCTGCAAATTTGGAGTTCACAAAGCAAGCGTCGGAGGTCTTTTTGTGTTCTTTTTGCCTTAAGGACCACAAAGGAAATCGTCGTGTAAGTACCTTCCAACTTGTGAGATCTCTTGCAATTGGATCTGAGGATATGGTGGTATCTGTTGAGTTTAACAAATTGTAAAGGTTTACCTTCCGGCTTGTTGCTCGGGTTGCTGAAGGACACGTCATCACTAAGACAGTGCAGTTTCCTTGATAACTAGGTAACTAACGACTCTTCAAATTTGCAGTCTCTAGCTTTTAAAACGTCTTCAAATTTCGCAGATGGTTGACTAGCCGACTCACAAGCCCATGCAAAGAAAAACACGGTCCTCATTCTATTTCTAAACTCGCGGGGCTGAATTTGACCGGGTGCAATTGACAACTTGGCAGGGTGAAAGATCTCATGGATATACCCACCACGAGTCCCCTAGGTTAAACTCTCATTTTACAGATTAAGTCTGAGGACTAAGTCTGACAGAACTGACCGGCCAGACCGAGCATTTGGAAAGACTAACTCTACAACGCTTTCGAATTAACACACTTGGAGGATGATATAAACTCCTCCAGAAGAATACGAGAAATTATCATGCAAGTGTTCCTTCAAATTGTTGCATTTTCCTTGCAAACTGACGGGTCTGGCCGGCCAGTTCTGACAAAAGGAAAGCGCCCTAAGTCTTGGCAGAGAAGCGGAAGGGTAGTAAACGCTTTTGGATGTCCACGTTTATATGCAACCAACTTTATTCATGTGGGAATGTGTTAAGCCAATACCAGCAAATTAGGGACACTGAAAACTTGTCGAAGTCGAATACAAAAGCTAATAGACAAAGATGCACAAGGCTGTCTTATTTTTTACGTGGGATGCCGAAGGCATACCACGTCTTAAAACCGGGCTGGATTCTTTTTTTTGTTGGTAGTCACAAATGTGACACGATTACAAAGGATTCTGACTATATTTTTTATATGTCGGGTAAATCCAAGACCATCAGCGGTTTCACGGTCTCCCGAGAATTCAGGTCAGAAAGAATCAGGCGTCATTTCCACGGATTTTTCTCGATTAAAATAAAGGGAAATACGTTCAATTGTGAATTATAAAACTTGAGATTTCCTTCAAAATTAAGAAAATGAGAAAAGATGTACGTATTTTTTAATTCGAAGTAAAGGTCCATTTAAGCTCCGTGAGATGAGTCTAGAACTAACAAATCCAAAAATAAACTGTGATCAAGTAGCCAGGCTGACGGCAAATGGGACGTTCATAATTTTTTTTTTAGAGAGGATTTCCGGCTCAGGTCGAGATCTCGGCTAGCGGATACTACAAACAGGCCCTACGTTACGTAGTTCCTCTGTGAACAAATCAAAATAGAGTTTTTTGTAACACTGGCAATAAATACTATTAAACAAAAGTTGATTTAAGTTATTGTTCTGGTAACTTGACAAAAACCTTGGCAAAAAATGTTCCAAATTCAATGTTCAAAGATATTGGAAACCCTCGGGAAGGAGATATATTGTAATTGAGCTGGCTGCTTACGGGAATGTGAGAATACGGAGCTTGTATGGAAGTTGAATTAAACTGTTTTTTTAAAAATTATTTTTTTGTTTTTGTTTTTGTTTTTGGTGCTCGTAAGTAGAACTGTCCGCTTTAAAAGATCTGGACTGTACGTAATAAAGGAAATAAATGACGCTGAAATTGAAAACAATTGTCGCCAAAAACAAAGTGCAACACTTCCGGGCCAGTACGAACGTCACTGACACTGACATGTACTTCAATGAAAAGTCCATGGCTTAACTATAGAAAACTGAGTTAATTGGGGACCCTATTGAATTTAAAATATATTAGAATAGAATAAATTAACAAATTTCCTCAAATGTGTACAAATATATAAAAGGCTAGGTATGTTCACATTATGGAACATAGCATATATCCCAGAAGAGCTCTGGCACCGAACAGAAGGAAAGGACTTCACCCTGAGTGAAACAGAAAGGATAGATAACATTATAGCTTAAGTTAAGAGTGAATTTTTCAAAGAAAAAAAAAACGAAACATGTTATATATCCCAGAAGCAATCAGGCATCACACAGAATGCCAGGACTTCAGCCTGGGTGAACCAGAAAGGATAGATAACATAATAGCCTAGTTAAAAGTGAATTTTTCAAAGAAAACAAAACAAAACATCTTATATATCCCAGAAGCACTCAGGCATCACACAGAATGCCAGGACTTCAGCCTGGGTGGACCAGAAAGGATAGATAACATTATAGCCTAGTTAAAAGTGAATTTTTCAAAGAAAAGAAACAAAACATGTTATATATCCCAGAAGCACTCAGACATCACACAGAATGCCAGGACTTTAGCCTGGGTGAACCAGAAAGGATAGATAACATTATAACCTAGTTAAAAGCGAATTTTTCAAAGAAAAGAAACAAAACATGTTATATATCCCAGAAGCACTCAGGCATCACACAGAATGCCAGGACTTCAGCCTGGGTGAACCAGAAAGGATAGATAACTTTATAGCCTAGTTAAAAGTGAATTTTTCAAAGAAAAGAAACAAAACATGTTATATATCCCAGAAGCACTCAGACATCACACAGAATGCCAGGACTTCAGCCTGGGTGAACCAGAAAGAATAGATAACTTTATAGCCTAGTTAAAAGTGAATTTTTCAAAGAAAAGAAACAAAACATGTTATATATCCCAGAAGCACTCAGACATCACACAGAATGCCAGGACTTTAGCCTGGGTGAACCAGAAAGGATAGATAACATTATAACCTAGTTAAAAGCGAATTTTTCAAAGAAAAGAAACAAAACATGTTATATATCCCAGAAGCACTCAGGCATCACACAGAATGCCAGGACTTCAGCCTGGGTGAACCAGAAAGGATAGATAACATTATAACCTAGTTAAAAGCGAATTTTTCAAAGAAAAGAAACAAAACATGTTATATATCCCAGAAGCACTCAGGCATCACACAGAATGCCAGGACTTCAGCCTGGGTGAACCAGAAAGGATAGATAACATTATAGCCTAGTTAAAAGTGAATTTTTCAAAGAAAAGAAACAAAACATGTTATATATCCCAGAAGCACTCAGACATCACACAGAATGCCAGGACTTTAGCCTGGGTGAACCAGAAAGGATAGATAACATTATAACCTAGTTAAAAGCGAATTTTTCAAAGAAAAGAAACAAAACATGTTATATATCCCAGAAGCACTCAGGCATCACACAGAATGCCAGGACTTCAGCCTGGGTGAACCAGAAAGGATAGATAACTTTATAGCCTAGTTAAAAGTGAATTTTTCAAAGAAAAGAAACAAAACATGTTATATATCCCAGAAGCACTCAGACATCACACAGAATGCCAGGACTTCAGCCTGGGTGAACCAGAAAGAATAGATAACTTTATAGCCTAGTTAAAAGTGAATTTTTCAAAGAAAAGAAACAAAACCTGTTATATATCCCAGAAGGCTCAGGCATCACACACAATGCCAGGATAGCATGTTAAAGAAACAAATCATGTTATATATCTCAGACGTGCTCAGGGATGACAGCAAATGCCAGGACTTCAGCTTGGGTGAACCAGAAAAGATATACGACATTGGACTTGATGAACGGCAAAGGTCAACAAAGGATTACTAAACATGTTATATATCCCAGTGGAACTCAGATATTACTCTGAATACCACTTCAGTCTGGATGAACCAGAAAGGATATACAATATAATTATGGCAAAATTCATGGTGAATATCAAAGAAAAATAAGTAAACATGTTATATATCCCAAATAAGCTCATGAAATTACTAGAGCTGAATACCATGACTTCAGATTGTATGAACCAGAAAGGATAGACAAATTGGCCTAGAACAATGAATGTGAAACAAAAAAAAATAATAATAAACATGTTATTACAACTTGAACCTTGATTCCTGAACCATTTCCTCACAAAAGGTAACCTGATTAATCAGATCCGGCGACCTTGTCGCCTCCAGTGTTAAATTAAAACATTTCACGTTATGAATTTCTTCAACCGCTCCTGCCCACGATCAGCTTGCTGGGTCGATCGCGCTTTAAATTTCATCGCGCTCTGCATCGATTTGAAGTGAATTTAGGGCATTGACAATCCAAGTATACTTTCCTATTTTTCGCGCTCTTTAAATTTCTGCCGGAGGATGGCAGAAATCACTCCAAACGAAGATGCGATGGCCGTGACTCTATTGTCTTGCAGTATCGATGGTCGGTCGAAACTCCCGCAATTTTTCTAGTTCTCGAGAGGAACCAAGGCAAATTCCATTGGAAAATTTGCTACCACAGGGCTCCTTGACATACGTTTTCCAAAACTTAGGGCGCCGCAAATCTTTCCGTTCAGAAGAAACCATTGCCTTCGATGAGTTATAGAAGAGTGCATCAATTAGCCATTCGAAAAGTTCCACCGTTGCACTCGATCGAGGGAAAGTAAATTTTCCCGCTTTTGCTTACGCAGAAATATTACATGAAATCAAAGACCTGACAAAGTCGATACTGCCCATTCTATTAATTTTAAAATAACCAGGCTTCGCTAGCTGACAATACAAAACGTTTGTACAAAGTGATACCAACGAGGTGTCGAGGTGATGATGTGCACTAAGCCGGATAATGACGTCATCCCGTAGCAACCATCCTTTCGAATATTTGAACTTCGTTCAGTCCCGGCTCGTGATGAACTCACTTAATATGAATTACAGTCTACCCATCAACGGATCAACTTTAAGTAATGCCTTATTCTTTCATTGTTTGATTCTGTCTTATCAAGTGCACTGTGATGTCATTATACCTCTGGCTCAAACTGAACAAATTACAAAAAGAAAAATTGTACCTTTTCTCCTTGGAAATTGCAGATTCAAGACAAGAAATGGCATTAAGAGAATCCCCGGCTAGGAAGATTCCTATCGAAAAAACGGAAAAGGTTGTTCAAGCTATATTAAAATCCAGCGGAAAGATAAAAAGTCAAAATGATGTGGATATCACACAGGGCATTTTGGAAATAGTTTCCGCCGCTGCAGGACTCATAGGGGAGCCTCAAGGCATGGTTATCAGATGCTTATGTCAAGCCATTCTTCTCAATAGCAAACAAAACCAACCATCTGTGGTAGATCAATTGGCAAAGATTGTTGATAATGGATGGCGTGGCTCCAGTCGTCGTTTACAGTACCAGAAATACGATGGTATAAGCTGTCGTGTGTCAGAACAGATAGTACAGCTGCAAACGATGACTCAAAGAGACAAACTAGATGACCCAAACCTTTGGAATGATTATGTCCAGTTTATGGGTGAGTTGTCCAACACGTTTGAAATGCCACTGACGTTTAAATACAGCAAAGGATCCCTCACTGGAGACCCCGAAGTGGTGGATTATTTGACGGCGTTAACTACTTACTGTAAGTCTTACAGTTGCTTCATGGGACTCCTTATGGCTGCCAAAGCAAGATTTGAAGACCTGGGTCAAATGCGCAAAAGTAAAGAAGTGGATCGAATACTCCATTCCCGGAGAGAAGATGCGATAGGAAAACTCTCCTTCCTTTCAGACCGGAAGTACTTAAAATTTCTCGGAAGTCTTCCTTGTGAAGGTGGAAAACTAATGAAGATCCTGGCTTTGAGTCGACAGTTGTCAGCCAAAAATGTCGTAGAAGCGGTGAGAAACGTCCTTGGCTTGACCCAAATGCCTGATATGTCGGCTGTTGAATCTGCGGCCGAGCATGTCTCTCACCAATCAGTGAAGATAGGACTAGATGACAGGCACCAAATTCCTCCAGGAAACCTTTGGGAAAGGATGAAGTCACGAGTGATGGGGCCAGGAGATTGGGTTCAATTTGTCAACGAAACCGACTTCCCCATCAAAGTGGTTTTAAAGAATGGCAAAGAGACCAATGATCAATTGAGATGTATTAATGTATTACCTCGTTCGTCTTACCTCGAAGGATTACAAATTGTGGATGGCTCAGTCTCAATTCTTGGTTACCTTATTCTTTATCTAAAGGGAGGCTTGGGTTTCGATATGGAACCACCAACAAGAGATGCAATGGTAATTGAGTTTGCATTGTCCAAATGTTTGATAAGCATTATTGACATTTTAACATGGTCATGGCATAGAGCAAAAATCAACGTCCAAGACAAAACGCACGATGAGTTTACCTTTGGTGAAGACACATACAATCTCATGAAGTATGGCGAAGTCCAACCATTTTACTTTTCGAAAGAAAATACCTACGTCATGGTGAAAGCAGAAATTGTTCAGTGTTGGTATTCTGATAATGTATCCTGGCGGTTTATTGCTCAGCAGTTTGACCCATTAGAGATGGAAGAGTAAGGAAGGGTCCAGTGCATGGGAAACTGATGCAAATCATGCTTTTGCATATTCGTTTGGAAATAAAAATAAAACTGAAACGGATTCTTAAATTTCCCTCGCTTCACCGCTTTCGTTACTATAAGGATCAAAGGACGTTTTTGACACCTTTTAGAAACTGACTGGAACTTCTTAGAATAACAAACTGAAGTGGTTCCAAGAGCTTGTTCGCCTGTCAAAAGACAACTCGGCTGGAACGTATGAAGACGAACTCCTTAGTTGCGGCTGGTATGCCAAGAAGTTTGCATTTTTCAAGATGCTTTAGTCATAATGTACAAAGCTAAGCATAACATAATTCCCAAGTCCATTAGTGATGTTTTGTGCATATAAGATAAGAAATTTAAGGTGCCTAAAGTAGGTAGAGTTTTAGACAAATCAGAAGCATGGTATGATGTATATGGGACCCTATTTGTGGGATAAAATGAGCAATGGCGTTCGTTGTAAGCGAGTCTTTCAAGTGAGTGACAACGTGATGTAAAAAAAGTGCTGAACGGTAGCTGTATCTGTCAAGTTTTTTTCCTCAAGGTTTTTTGGTTATAAAATGTGTTTTTACTTAGTTCTGAATTACCGCTATGTAATGTAAGTATGTAGATTCTAATTTTCAAAGACAGTGAAGAGCTAGAGACATATGCCTACCATCTGCAGTGTAAGCGAAGCAAGGCTGCCCAAGGCACTGCCATCTGTATTTAAATTAAACGAGTGTTATATGATAAGCTCAATGATGCACGCATTTTGATTGGTTCTCAACTATGATCTATTGGAGGACAGATACATAGCTGACGTCAGCAAAAAGTCTTAATTCTTTATGATACATATATAAAACAAATAGGTTCTATGTTGCCGTGTGTCAGTTCAGTAATAGATCACAGAAGATGTCAAAATGTGGTGAGATCATCAGTGACACACTCGGCTATCGCCCTGGGTGCCACTTTTTTGTTCTTACCACATTTTGAGGTCATCTGTGATATATCAGGGTGCTTAAGCAATGACAACGGCAACGGCGACAAAAACGTCACAAATTTGCATATTTAGTGGGCAAAAACAATGGTATTGCACGCCCTGCACGTG
>OX421457.1:6925572-6933072 GCA_949126865.1 Montipora capitata | reverse complement strand
TAACTTTATTCACCGTAAATCCTCTGTTTAGCCCCCTGCTCTAATAAGCCCCCCCCCCCCCCCACCCACTCTCCCCCTTATTTTTTACAACAAAATCAACAAATGATACACTGTATCAATTAATCACGACAGTAAAGTGATCCGGTATGGTTTATTCGCATGCTGGAAGTTCAGATTTGTTCCCGTCAGTGAAAAAAAAAATGTTGCAAATGACTTGTACAACGGGAATAATATCACTCAAATCTCCATATTAGGCAGTCATTGCCCTGGTCCAAAAGAGGAAGTAGAGATCCCTAAAGGCCTGGCCAAATGCACGCAACATTTCAACGCAACATCTTGCAAGATTGTTGGGAACAACGTGTTGCATACGTTTGGCCACCCTGTTCAGTGCGATATGTTGCAACATGTTGGATGATGATGTATCAAATTTGAAAACGGTCAAATTTTTCGTGCAACATTTTGGATGTTGCATAATGTTGTACTCGTTTGGCCACGTTCCATGCTCGTCACCAGAGCCTCGGATCGACCCAAGGTTTCTGGGAAACTCTATGTTGGAGAACTTGCGCCGTAGGGTTCTTATAGCCAAAAATTGGCTATTTGAGCCTTTCGGCGCCTGCTCACTCCTCGTGCTTGTTCTTCACGAAAACCAACGAGAAGACATTTTGTCTCAGGGTTTCCCAGAGCTCTTCTCTCCCTCAGTAAAGAGAAGAGCTCTGGGGTCGAGATTGGCCACGGTCACGCAACATTGTTGCATTGGGGCATGCGCGTTAGGTCCACTTTGTTGCGCGCCTGGGGCTGGGGCGCATAAACATCGACATATTGCGTTGAAAATGTTGAAAAAGTTGCGTGCTTTTGGCCAACCCGTTCAACATGTGCCGCAACATCATGCAAAAATGTTGCAAGATGTTGCGTTGAAATGTTGCGAACGTTTGGCCAGGCCTTAACTCTAGTCTCTTTCTTTCTTTTCTTTTTGCTGCAGGTAACTGCGCACCGGTGGCTCAGTTGGTTGAGCACCGGGCTGTCACGCGGGAGGTCGTGAGTTCAACTCCGGCCGGACCAACACTCAGGGTCTTAAAATAACTGAGGAGAAAGGGCCGCCTTTGTAACTACATCTGCAAATGGTTAGACTTTCAAGTCTTCTCGGATAAGGACGATAAGCCGGAGGTGCCGTCTCACAGCCCTCGTTCATTAACTCTGTGGGACGTTAAAGATCCCACACACTATTAGAAAAGAGTAGGGGACAGTGTTCCCGGTGTTGTGGTCTGACCTTTCCAGCATGTGGTCGGCTTGGCAGGATTAGCTTGACTCTGTGAATGAAACCACAATTGTGTATAACAACCAGAAGTCAGGCTACTTTGCCAAGTGCTGGAGGCTCAACAAACAAACAAAGCTATATGCTTTTCACTAAATCAAACTGAATAAGCCCCCCCTTCTTTATTAAGCCCCCCTTAAACGTGCTTGAAATAAATAAGCCTCGTGGGGATGGGGGGTGGGGGCTTAATAGAGGATTTGCGTTATTTTTGAATACACTTAAAAGTGTCAAGTGCATTCAGAGCTGAGGAACTAATTATAGGGACAAGGTACAGAAATCAAACCATATCATATCAAATCGTAGCTTGGCTTTTGAGGAGAGAGAAAACCCATAGTACCCGGAGAAAAACCTCTCGGAGCAGAGTAGAGAACCAACAAACTCAATCGACATGTGACGCCGCGTCAGGGAATCGAACCCCGGGCGCCGGTGACATTGGTGGGAGGCTAGTGCTCTCACCACTGTGCCATCCCTCCCTTATATATCAAATTTGTATCAGGACTGGTAAAACGACGCTGAACAGGTCTTTTGGTGCTATTTAGACAAAAACTATTACGTTTCCTCGGCATTATCATAACAATAGCCGCCTAAGGTGTGTTTATGAGTCATGCAATGGGCCTTATTCGCGCTGCGGCTATACAGAGTTCGTACCCCGAGCCTCGAGTTGAAATGTTTGGGAACAAGTGTCAGTGCATGCGCAAAAACAAAAGTTTTAAATCCCGCGGGACTCAACATGGCCGCCATGTGATTGTATTTTCATGGACAGAAAATACAAAAGCTCGTTTCCGGTCACGTTCACAATCCAAAAATAGATACTTTTTTCTTATTGAATCGAAAGGGTTCCAAACAAAGGAGAAAAATAAAAATTAAGAAATTTAAACTTGATTGGAAATGAATTGTTACGTTCGTTCCCTGTGGCCAACGCTCCATTTACCAGCAGTCGTGTACGTCGAGTCGAGAGTCTAGAGGAATACTCGCGGAAAGTCATCATTACGTCCCGCGGAACGGTATTAGGGAGCGATGAATAAAAGATTTAAAACGAATGTTATCTTGAAGCTTTGCTAAGTAAATTTTCTGATTTTTAAAAAAAGTGATATTGGAGTTGTGCAAACAAGTTTATGCAAATAAAACTGCATAAAGTAATTTAGAACTGAGCACCATTTATTCAATTCATAATATATGTACATGAAATTGACAAGTCAATGGCATCCTTAAATAATTGTCTGAAAATAATGTTAATTGAAATCAATAAGTCGCTTGTCTTTTTCCGAACTCTCGTATGAGTATATTTTGCATGATTACAGCCATTTAAGCCTGGTTTTCACTGGAGACCCAAGCACGAGCACAAGCAAGTAGCAAGTAGCTTATCGTAGTGAATCAGGCAAACGTCGACATGAGAGTAAAAATCAAACACGGCCCCTGGCATTTGTTCAAATGCTCAGACGCAGGAAATCTGGAACGAGTGCTTTTTAAATTGGCCAGACGTAGCAAATGCTGTGTTGCGTTTTCACACGACGAAAGCGAACGCTAGCATAAGGGAAAGGAAGAATTTTGAACCTTGCTCTTGTGCAAGGATCAAAATTGCTTCTACCCCATTTTCACGGAAAAATAAGAGCTCTTGTGCTTTGTACTTGCGTCGTTAGTGAAAACCAGGCTTTTAACGGGCCAGTAAATTCAGTCTTTAATTTCACTCAGAAAACTGTCTGCTTTGAATAGGTTTACTTTTCTCGCGAGTATTAGTGGCCAAATGACACACACCATTTCGCCTCAACTCCGGATCGAGGTTTTGATTCAGTACGCGAAACTCTGAAGTGTGACAGGTCCATTAAAAATGTTTAGCATGACGTGTTATGTTAAGCTCGTGGTTCTTTTAAAGTGCGTAGGTGACGACGGTTGAGTGCTTTCAAGAAAGCGAAAATCGCGAGGGAAATGGGGCGGAGGACAAGGGGAAGAACTCTTTATCACGCGCGCTTCAAAAGAGAAAACAAAGACCCCTAGCTCCGAAAGCTGTGTTTGTATTTGGTGTTTTCTTCTTTGAAAAAGAAGTTCACGTCTTGCGATTTGTTGGCCTTTTTATAACTCGTGTCACCACGAATGAGAGGCTCGCAAAAGTAGGAAAGGAAATCCCTACATAGGGCTAGCTATTCGAGCAATCAATTAATCTTTTCTACTAGTTGAGTGATGCAGTGGGGGAAGCCCTTAACTGTGACCATTTCAATGAAATGTAGTGAGAAGTAGTAGGTAGGTGTTGATTGTACAGGTGCACAAAGTAGTTATTGACTTTAGAGTTTGTGGGCGAACCCTGAAGTGTTTTTGAGTCCTTGAATGAAATTTAAATAAAAGCTACTCGGTTGTACTTTCCTCTGCTTCTTTATTATTTAGTGCTTTGCCGTAATTAATGACTTAAGCTTTAGGATTTGTGGCTTTAATTCTTACTAAAAAAATGAATTGAAATCACTGAGTTCGATTGTTCGATATAATAACAAACATCAAGAATCAGCTGTTTGAATTTAGTTAAAACTAATTTGTATGCAAAGAATTCAGTCAATTTACAAAAACAGTGGTTTGCAATACAACTTACGCTCCACTAAATAAAAAAATAAAAAAACAAAGGATTTTTAAGCCATACAGTTATCTTGGTTACCATAATCACAATCTTATCTTGTTCTCCGCATCAGTTCCAAAGATATTTCATGAAACTACGTAGAAGTCAGGAAATCCTCTGGTTTATCATCATGATGTTCTGTCGAATAATTCATCAGTGTCAGTCAAGAACAGCAGTGAACTGCAAACAAAGTAGAGAGGCCTTAATTACGAATCACAACTGTGATTGGCACTTGCACTTGTGCCGTTAAAAGGCAATTTCCTTTCTCAGGCTTATCAATTGAACACTTTAAATCTGATGGACTTGTGCCTCCTAATGGCCAAGATAAAGTTCTTAAAAACGACGTAGTTCTTTTGACCATAAAATTGAACTTCCAATGTGACACGATAATTCTCAGAAGATGTTAATTCATCAAAGGCTGTAGTAGTAAATTATTTCTGTCAAGTAAGATGAAATTTGTCTGCCCTCTACTACATTCTGTGGCATCCGACACTTCAAGTGGTTGCCCAGTTACCAGATATTTTTTAAGACACCCCAAAACTTCAACTGGATTGCTGATGTTCTCAGTCAAACAGCAGGCTACCACTTTATCCTCGATTTCATCAACAGACAAAATGTCAACCACTGGAACAGCTGCAATGGCATTGCTGAACAATGAAGTGCTTTCTAAAGCAAATGAATTCTCGGGCTGATCATCTGCTTGACTATCTTGCAGTGAAATGGTACTCTCTGGGATTCTTCCTGGGGAAAATGTTGGCACACTCAAACTCTCACCATCATTTACATTCTCAGCAGGCTGTCCTTCTTTCACAGAGGTGCTACGTTCCGGAATTCTTCACGAGGTAAAGGCAGGAACACTCAGGCTATCATCATCTGATTCAGAGCTAAGGAGACCTTTCTTTGTTTTACACATGAAAACATGGTGTCTGAGGTCTTTCATCAGTATCTGTTTACTACAGATAATGCATTTTTCTTTAACTTTTGATTTGTTCTGCGGAAGGATGCTAACTGTGGACAGGTTCTTTTGTCTTGGTCACAAGTACAGTAGATAGATAGATAGTTTATTAATAACCTATTTGCAACTAAAAGTTGAATTATATGATTATTTGCAAACAATTGAATATTGTACAAAAATTGAATATTGATAATTACAATAAAAAAGACTACAAGTAATTTAAAACAGCGAATAAGGACACTATAATATCGTGCCCGGGCAGACAAGCGGAGAAGGCTGAACAATTTAGCAGAAGAAGCTGAAACAGCGGCCAGAAACAACTGTAGCGGTGACCTGTACCAGCTCATTAGAAAGATAGCTGGACAAAGGAGGAACATGACTACCATCAAAGATAAAGAAGGCAAGCGGCTTGTAAGCGAAGACGAAGTCTTAGAAAGGTAGAGGGAGCACTTTGAGGGAGTTTTGAATGTACCACGACATGACATACCACTGCCAGAAATAGATCAAGCACCTGAAGTCATCACAAGCATCGAGACTGGTGACATCTCAATTGCTGAGATCAAGAGAGCTATCCACCGTCTGAAGAATGGCAAGAGTCCGGGGATTGATGCCATCAGTGCTGAGATGCTCAAGTGCTCTGAGAACGATGCTGTGAAGCAACTCCACTTACTTTTCAACTCCATCTGGAAAGCTCAATGTGTACCAGAGGACTGGAAGAAGTCACTCACAGCCATCACAACAGGGAATCCTGTAAACCACGCCATCTTGGCTCGACAGCGTCTTTCGGTCGTACCAGATGTGATCTTAATGGAGTCTCCGACTTGCCAACAGCGCGTACACTCTCGTTTTTTTTTTTTTTATAAGAATGTTGTTTTTACGGCCCAGGCTGAATATTCTTATTTTTCTGCCGATTTTAGAATGAAAATTTTCTTGTATTATCCTTAAATTATAGCTTATGACATTTCCGTTTTAGAATTTATTGGGGTATCAATTACAAGCGTTTAGTATATAGATCTGTTTTCGCTAGGTTTTGTTATTTAAAAAAGAAAGAATTTGTCATAGTATTTTTTTGCGGTTAAGTTTATGTCTTTTGTGCTGAATACTGTACATATGTATTACGTGTACCGTTCATCGAACTGTCATTAGTGTTGAACATTTTGCTATAGCTAGTGCAGGTTTTTTCGTTTTGTTGGCTAGTTTCGCCGTTCAGAGAAAGGAATAATTTTACACGTTTAAGTTAAAAACATAAAATTGTATTGTATTTACAGAATGATGTTTCAACACACAAAATTATATCTATCCTTTTCAAAATCTCAGCCTCGGCTTTATTCTTAAAATATTCTTAAAATTCCGCAAATTTCAGCCTTGATATTCTTATAAAATATATTCATATATATAAAAAGAAAAGAGTGTATGCCTTGTTGCTGTAGGCAGCGATGAAGTTGTTCGGATAGGCCTTTGAAATAGGGTAAAACCGCAGTAGACTTGTACTCGATCGTGCTAGTCAGTTTCCTGGTCTTGATGATTTTCTGCAAGAAAGAAAGAAAGAAAGAGGGTAACCATTAGAGACAAGAACAGAAGACAGGTGTTTCTTCTCCTTGGAGATAACAGAGAGTTTTGTTACGAGATCTTTTGTTTCCGCGATCCAGGATGGTGAAAGTGTCGTCAACGTAGCGTTTCGAGATCCTAGGTTTGTAGGCCGAAGAAGTTATTGCCTGTTGTTCGAAACTCTGCATGTATAGGTTAGCAATAACAGCGGAGACCGGGCTTCCCATGGCTGCTCCTTCTAATTGTTTGGAAATTGATCCGTTATACTGGAAGTATGTGGATCTCAATACGAAATTCAAGAGGTCAGCGATCTGAGCAGGTGTTAGCGTCGTGCGGTCCGCAAGGCTGGGGTCGTCCTCTAGTTTCTGTAGCGCGGTTTGTACAGCAGCGTCGATAGGAACGTTGGTAAACAGCGACTCTACGTCGAAAGACACCTCTATGATTTCGTTGGTGGATACGAAATGAGCTAATTAGTCACCGTGAAACCCGAGTTACCTGTTAAAGGAGATAAGATGTAAGCTAAGTAAGCAGATAAATCATATGAGAAGGTGTTAACGCATGACACAATAGGTCTTAAGGGTACATCGGCCTTGTGAATCTTTGGTAAACCGTAGATTCTAGGCGGCTGTTTGTGTCGAGGTCTGATTTTGTTGTAAACGGCCTCTGATAGATATCTGCTTTGCTTCAAGGTTAGTAGCTTTTCGGACAACTTCCGGGTCAGACGGTCTGTCGGGTCTTTGTTGAGCAGCTGGTACGGTCCGTTCTCGATTAGGGTAGACATCTTAGTGTGATAGGTGTCGGTATCCATGACTACGCTCGCGCGACCTTTGTTCGCTGGGAGCACCATGATGGACTCGTCCTCTTTTTCCTGAAGTGTGTATGCCCACGATCAAGAAATACAACAACAGGAGAACCGTACGACAGCGGACCGCCGAAGCAACAACACACCGAAACAGCGAGGATCGAAATGCACCAATCACAGTTGCTAAAAACCAACCAATCACAGCGGAGCATCCTGCTTAAAAGGTGACGCGTAACTAGTCGACCTCATCGCCTAATGAAGACTAGCAGTATGCAGTCGAA